>JBBPKI010000234.1:0-32322 GCA_038089155.1 Nevesoporus exiguus
CCCAGCTTTGGGCCGATCCACGGCGGTCTTTGTTCAAAATAAAAATGAACTTCCGCCTGGTATGGCGGCGACTCTCCTCTCTCTCCTTCTCTTTGGAGCTGGTCCTCCCCCGCGTGTACCACACTCTACCCAAAAACCGTCCCACCCTTCAGCCCCCCATGAGCACCCCTTTCTCACTACCCGACTCCAAGCGAGCCGCCACTGATGTCGTAGTGGTAAGCCATCTGCTTATCTGTTGCTTTCACACCGGAGAGCTGAACCCTTGCCAGGAATTATCTCATTCCCAAGTTCCCCCCACGTTGCCTTTCGAGTTGAGGGATTACGTTCGTTACGATCGCGCCCTCTCGCCTGACAGGTCTCATCTCCCTGACAGGTCTCGCCAAACACCTGGGAGATTCGCGTGTCGACTCTCGCCCGGCTAGCATCCCAGTACTGTCGACCCACCTTCGAACGAGCCTACCTCGTCATCATCATGGTGTACGTCTCACTCTCGCGCCTCGCGGTAGCGATCCTAACGTCTCAACGCATGCAGGCTAATTTTTTTGGTCCCCATCGCGACCTACTACGTCACGCTCCAGGCGCTCGAGAACACCACCGACGACGTCGACAGACAAGTATGGCTCGCGCGATTTGGCTGTTTTATGGTCGCGATCGCGACGTGGGCCATCTTGTCCGCGCCCATGGTTGTCTGGAAGTACCTGGTGCGTATGCCCTCGGCTCCACGGTACGGTCTTATTCCGCGTGCGTCACTCATCGTTTTGCGATGGCCCAGGGAAAACTGCGTGTAAGGAGGCTCGCGGATCAATGGACCAGATCGGATGCCCTCTCTGCTCCATCGTACGGAGACGCCCCCGTGTGGAAGGCGAGCCTCCCAGGGCTATTCAAGGATGTCATCGTATGTATCAGAGAACGCCACACTGCCTATCGACCGATCTTTTTTTTTTTGAATCACAGATACTGATGATCACGGTTCCCTCGGCCAATAAGAGCAATTTTGATCGTGACAGCCTTTTACCTCCTGTAAGTATCTTCTTACGGTGGTGCGTTCTATGCACGCGAACTGACGACCTCGATTCGTTAGTACATCGCCGCAGGCGACGATGCATTACCTCCTTACAGGGATACAAGGATGGCAAATTGGTCAAGAAACCCCGAAGGCGGGATCAAGTATGGTGACCTACCCATCTATACTGAAAAGATGACTTAGTCCGGTTTGAGACCGGGACTGGGTGGACAACTACGCAGTTGGATAGAGTCCAGCCTGCAGGTTGATGAGCTTTGTTCTTGGCGTGTACTGGTGACACGTTTGTCGACGCGCTGATCGCTGTATGATCGTTTGTGAGATGCTGTATACTATTTTTTTTTTGACAAGTATATGTTGTGTTCCTGGAGATGTCACCCAGTAGGAGTGCTCAAAGATACTACTTTGCCCACAATTACAAGCCAATAGTTCATTTGAATATACATACTTTGTAGATCATATGCACTTGTGCAAATATTCACGCTAGGTTCCTGAGCCACTATAGATTCACTCTTCCGCGTCTTCATCTCCAGAATCGCTCTCGATAGGTAACGTCATCATATCATTCAGACTTGAATCAAGGAATACATTAGGCTCCCAGGATCACGTTCGATCAGCACTTACTCACCAATGAACAAATGGCCGGAGGATCCCTACGACTTTTTCAAGCTCTTGGATGAATGCTCCCTTCAACACCTGATCGTCTGTGAACCTGGTAGAAAGCAAGCCACAAACTGGATCAACACAGCCAACGACCCAGAGACCTTGTGACGCACTTTCGTGAGACAGCCAGAGAGCGACATTTGAGGAGATCGATGTCCCTGGATCTCAATGTCGACACCTGATCAACGACAGCAAGTCGAAAATGCATACTTGTGATTCTTGTCCACCCCCTTTGGTGCCGTCTTGAGTTCATCGTCAGCACCAAAGACGTTCTGGCGTTCTCCCTTGGGGTGCGGGCATGGCTCGCCGAAGTGTGCCACGAAGTTGGGCTCTGAGATGATCCCACGGAAACGGTCCGAGGAACGCTTGATGTGATTCCTTGTGTGAGATCGAGCGATTATCACCAGATCTGTCGGAGCGGGGCGAAAGCTGTACCTTATCAAGTTAAGCTCGTTCTTGCCTGGACACCATGCCCCAGCGGCGAGCAAACTCTCGTCTCCCGGTTTGACTACGCGCAAGGTGTGAGCACGGGGACCGGGGATCGATGCAGCAGACAAACTTACTCAGTCTAACGGTCGCGTAGACTCAGGTCAGGCGAAACCGTCCGCAGAAATGATACTCACACATGATCTCAAAGGGCGCGTCAGACGAACAGGCGAATCGGCATATCACACAAGCTCACAAAAAGCAAATACTCCTTTCCTGCCGCTCCTCGAAAAACTGGCGGAGAGTCCAGTCTTGTAGGGCGTCTTGTCGTTACTGAAACGAATCTAAAACTTGCTCAGCGAGAAGGGCGCACGAATGTGATTATGCGGACATCACGGTAAATTCGATGGATGACGTCTTTTGGAGGCAACGGTGGGATCTGAGAGTCTACTCTGATCAGCATTGTGGTGAATGCCTCTATGAAATTCTTGAATTCTTTCTCGCATCGTCGATAGACCGGCTCTGGATTGCAAGCAAGCGGCGTGAGTGATAGACATGATAACGGAAGTAGTGGTGCGACACAATACCATGAAGTTTGAACCTAAACGCCGTTCATCGTGAACAGACAAGTCACCGAGGGGCAATGCGCTCACCAGACGCGATCGTTGCACGCCGGGTCTTTCAGGCGCATCAGGAAATCCAGCGTGTGCTGTGATATCTGGCCGTCAGGCGCTGTCGAGTGGTTCGTGAGTCTCGTTGAGAAAGCTCTCGACAGAGCGACGTGCGCACCCCATCCAGTCTTGGGCGCTTCTATGACTTTACCAACCACCTCTTGGCCGTCCTTGAGTTCGACTTCCGAGTCACCGTCATGCTCGTCCTCGGTGGCCTCCTCGACCACCTTGCGCTTCTTCCGCGCGGGCGTTCCCTTTTCTGACGCACCCCGCTTCGACTTGGAATCGGGGCGTGCAGCGCGCTTCGAGCTCGACGACGCGACGCGTCGGCGTTTCTTCCGCTTTATCTTTTCCCCGTCGTCCGACTCTACCTCGTCGAGCGCGTCGCTATGTATGGATTGCGCGTCTTCTGAGTCGTTGCTGCTGGGGACGCAGTCCTCGCTCGTGTCGTCGACTGGCAACTTGGAGTGCGTGCTGGCGGGTTTCTTCGTTCTCGTGCTGCCGCGCTTCGCCATGATAGTACCACAAGTCTGGAGAGACGCTTCACAGGGTGAATTTTATTGGAGACCCAAGGGGCATCATCAGACCCGGGAATATTAGCAAGAGCATTTGTCATGCGTTCGCAGTGTCTGATTCATGTCTCACGGCATCGGCCAACCAACTCAACTGATGTGCGGTACGTCGACAAGCGGGATTCGATCTTGTTGAGCGCAAAATACAACTGTGGGTAGTTACATGGCCTTTACATTAGCAAAACACGTCCGTCGAGGGTACAGACCCGAACTAACGCAGAGCAAGATGCAACGCGTATTGATTGCGAGGACCGTGGTCAGTCGTCCTCATGAATAACAATCTTTTGTTCGGTTGCTATACAAGGTACCCCGGGGGCATGCTCGTCGCTGGCAGAGGCTGGTGCGGGTCCCTCTTGGGCAACCTCATCCTCGTCCCCTTCTTCGTCAGTCTCCTCTCCGGGTTTCCTGAACACGAGTTCCTTCCCGTTGACCAGCCTGCGTTTCTTCAAGGGCGCGTCAGAAGTGCCAGGCTGTCCATTGCTGGGACCATCTTTATCCGATGTCTTGGCCTTTGCCCGCTCTTTCTTCTTCTGCCTTTTCGCGCGATTCTTTGCAGTCTTTGCCTCTGCAAGGTCTTCAGCTTCTTTGCGTCGTCGCTCGAACTCTTCCGTCTCCGCTTCCTGTTGGATGACACTTCAGCTGGGTGGGACAGAACATCGCGAGGCATGTCAAGTACATACTTTCCTACATTGCTCCTCCATGATCTTGAGTCGCTCGTACTCTCGTCTCCTGCCTGCCTTGTAGACGTGGAACTCGCCGCTTCCTGCGCCAGCGCTCGAGCCCTGCACGTTCTTCATCATCTCTCGTGCAGGGCGTATCGTCTTCTCCTTGGGTGCAAGGGGAACAAAGGCCGCTTTATTGGGATCCTTGAGGAGCCGGTCCAGCTGCGAGCGCTGACGCTCTTGAGGGGTGACCGCATGGCGGAATGCCTGTGGTGCTGGTGATGCAGAGTGAGAATTTGGTGCAGGCGAGTTGGGCGTCGACATGGAAAGTCCCAAGTAGTTGGCAAAACATTCACCAACACTACACTCGCTACATAACTCTAATGGATAGGATACATCTGATGGTCGTGATCGGAGGGAATACTAAGTACTCAAATGCGTCGTAGCGGCACGGGGATTTTATACGACTGTAGTCGAACAAGTTAGCAGGGCACGTCCTGAGAAGGAACGAGGAGACTCACGGAGGACAGCATTCACGCAACCGTCGTTCTCTGGATTGTTGGTTATCTGTGCGTACTTGCCGAACACGACTTTGCCTCCAGTCGTGACCATTCCCAACTCTGAAACGTTGACTTCGATCACTGTCCCCTTGGTCAACACACCGAGCTGAGTATACATCGGTGACTGGGGGTTTTTCTTGACACCTAATATTTGCAATTGGAACGTTGCTTTCAGGTCGGCTGTTGGGGTGGTTGAGCACGCACCATCTAACACTCAGCGGGCGCACTCACGATGGGTAACGTTGGCTTTCTTGTACCGTAGAGCCATCGGTCTGATGAACCGTTCCATCTTGACGGGTTTCCGTGTAAAGCCCTCACCAACAAATGTGGCCTTTGTCACCATTCGCTTCCACGATTTCTTCTTGCTCTTGCCAGTCTTGACCACCTTGAACATCTCGTCTTCGGCGATGCCCCGAACCTTGGGTAGTGGTACGGAGTATTTCGCGGCCTTGTCTTTCCGCTTCTGTTTGATGGCCGACGAGAGTGCCTTGGCATCTTTTTGGCCTTCGCGGTCGAGAAGGTAAGTAGGAAGGGCGCCATCCGGCACAGCAGAAGAGTCTGCTTGCTTGACGTTGCGTTCGTCGTGTGCTTTGAGGGTCTTCTTGAGCTGGACCTTTTCTGCGTGACGTTTCGCATGAAGGATTTTCGCCCTGAGACCGAACGTCTTTTGGGCGACCGCGGACGACTTGTGAGCGGCACGGGCCTCTTTCTTACGCCTGGGGAGCTCCAAGTTGGATGGATCGGCCGCGGAGATTGCTAGTAGATACTCACTTCCGTTCGTAGTAGTCTAGTCGTCTGCCATGGCGTTTGATGTGCTCTTCGATGTATTCGTTCTACGACGCGTGAATCAGAGCGTGTCCAAACCATGCGATGGCACTCGAAATACCTGGGGCTGTTGTGATGTCAGTCGAGGAAGGGATCAGCGGCGGGGAGGGGACTTGCCATGGTGAACGGAGGAGGGGTAGCGGCAATTGCCGAACAGAACCACGACACGACCACGACCACGACCGCGTCCCGAGCAAAAGTGATGTGGCAGGACTCGAATAACCACTATGCAGCAGCCTCCTCCTCGCACGGTCCCTACTATCCCATGCATCCACGCCAAAACGTACCCCTCCAGTTCTACGCCGCCGGCTCAGACCAGGGCCAGTTCTACCCCGGCTCGCGTTCGAGCCTAGAGGGCAACCTGGGCAATTCAGCACCCATCCCCTCTGGTGCCGTCGCTCAGGCGTACGGCGGTACCATTCAGCAGCCAGGCGGCTGGTGGACCGCCTTTGGCACCGGGGGATTCGAAGGCGAGCCGCCATTACTAGAAGGTGAGCGACCACGCATTGCACCCTCGCGCGTCCGTTCCAAACAGAAAACCTGCAGAACTGGGCATTAACTTTTCGCACATATGGGCCAAGTCCATGACCGTCCTCAATCCGCTCCAGCAAGTGGACGAGCGCATCATGGACGACGCCGACCTTGCAGGTCCTCTCCTTTTCTTTTTCTTGTTTGGGATGCTTTTGCTTCTGGTCGGTTGTCTCCCCTTTCTTTCGATGTGCAACCGCCCGACTGATCGAACACGGCAGTCCGGAAAACCGCAGTTTGGTTATATCTACGGCTTTGGCTTGCTAGGGTCCATGTCGATATACACCCTTCTCAATCTCATGTCCGACAAAGGCATTGACGTTTACCGCGTCGTGTCTGTCTTGGGTTATTGCTTACTCCCGATGGTTGGTGTCGGTGCAGTAAGCGTCGTGGTGACTCTCGAGTACGCGCAGCCTATCTTCCTCTGCGTCCGCTGTCTGACATGTCTACCCAGTGGATTCGTCGGTTACCTCCTCTCTTTGCTCTCCATAATATGGTGCACGTTTTCTGCGTCGGGCATTTTCGTAGCAGTGCTGCGCATGTCGGAGCAACATTTGCTAGTCGCATATCCCGTCGGTCTCCTCTACGGATGTTTCGCATTGCTGAGTGTCTTCAACGTAGGCGCAGTCGCACCTTCTGGTAGATAGGTTGTTCGCTTGTTCGCTCCACTCAATGACACTTTGCGCTTCGCTACTCGAGCTGGACAGTTGAGCCGCAGATTAGCAACACCATCAATTATCCTATGATATTTCACCGCAATGTTGGTGAGTCAGTGTCCGAGTTAGTGTGCACGTAAAATAAAGTATTGGTGGCTACAATACGTCTAGTAGTTTCTTTCCGTTCTATCTGACCTCCGGAGCTGCCGGCTATACAAGGTCAAGAGTGCCTCCATGATCTCCTCCAGCGGCATCGTCGCATATTCGTGAACGTATTGGGGCAATGACTCCTCCAGATTGAATCCCGACTTTTTGAAAAAGGGATGCATCACGTCTGGGGTGGCCTCGCCCAGCTGACGCATCGTCAACCGCTGTATTTTCCTTTCTCTCGGTTCATACACCAACATGAGCTTCCCAGGGCTGTTCGACTTTCCAGGAGCAGGGGATGGCGTGGTACCCTCTCCTTCGTGCAGTTGCGTCGTCCGTCTGGCCGAGAAAGCAGGTGCAAGGTCCGTCGCCGAGGTACCATCATCAGCAGGAGCGGAGGATATGCTTGCTCCGACCTGATTCCTTGCCGACGACGGCAATGTCATGCTATCTTCCGCGTGTGGAGACGCGACACCCGATAGCGCCTCGATACTAGATCCCACGCCCCTCCTTTTCGGGGACGGGCCGAGCGGGGGACTGCTTGGCAGCTGTGCGCTCGTCGACACCTGTTCCAGTTCCCTCGACAAGTTCTTGCGCAGACCCGTGAGCCACGCGTAGAGTGCCATGTTGAGCGTAATATAAATGTCCTCCGGTCTCTTGTCCTTGCCTTGGAACGTGCTGTAGAAATCGTATACCAGGCACGCAGTGAGGTCCTGGATGGACTCTTCGGTGATCATCAGCATCTTCATCGAAGGCAAACCGACAATGTTCGACTCGATTGGGTTCTTGAAGAGCGACTCGATCCACGATGGATCTCGTGAGACTGTGGCGGTCACCGGCAGAAGCGACTGAAGCTGGCTGAATTTGGAGATGTCCAGAGAGGTGAACGACAAGTGGACCTCTCTGCGTGAAGGTAGACTGTCTTGTACCGTCCGGTTTAGACTGGCGTGGACGTCGCGACCGATGAACTGCGCTAGTTCGGTATCCGCCATCGAGCGAGGGAACAGGATGAGCCTAAGCAGCTCGAGCCTGAAACTCATTTGTTGGCGAACCAGGTGAGAGATGTCTGTCTCCGCCTCTCTGAACTTGGTCTTTGCGGACTGCAAGAAAGCGGCGGCCACTTCCGTAAGTGGTTTGTCTGGTCGTGGGCCTTGAGTAGCACGGAAGGCCTCTGATTCCCGACTAGCTCCAGCCCTTTGAATGGCAATGTTTGTTTTGAACTTGTTGACGTAGAGCATGAGCTTGGGAATGGTAGATATTGTGGCCAAGGCAACGATCTGCTTGCCGTGAACAGTGAAGGCAAGGAGAAGGGGTCGATCCTCGTCTCCAGTCGCTGAAGAGATAAGTGACCAGTCGTCATGAATATCCACTTGGACCGGATCAGCCCTACAACGAAAGTTAATTGCATGGATCGCTCTTTGACATAAGGACTGACCGGTAAACAAGTAAACGCTGATGCTCCGACTCCAGCTCTGCGCTCAGAGGGCCACTGGTCATGGTGAGCTCCAGCAACCTTGCAGAAGTGAATTCTGACTGTAGAGCGTCCCCATCCCTACTGACGGTGTGAAACATGCAATCCGCTACGGCGACATGGCCAGATATGTTCCCCTTCGCGAAGATGGCGATATCTGCGACCGATAGAGACAGTTCCCGACTTCGCTCCGAAAATCTCGTGCGGATAAGCGTGTCGTCGATATTAAGCGTGACGTTGCTAATAGATTGCCCTAGGTCAACATTAACTTCGATGGAGCGTATGCGAATTATGATCGCCGTGGTGATTTCTTGCTTAACCACGGGACTAGCGGGACGGGGGACAGGTGAGGGCGAGATAGTCCTAGACGCTTCCGGTGACGACTCCTCTGAGGCAATAAGCGGAATGCGGTCCAACCATACCGCCTTGAAGCATAGCATGTCCTGCAGGCGCGAGAAACGGACACCGCCTGACATATCGGTGCTTACAGCCAAAGATACTGTACTGTCGAGGTTCATCGCAGAATCCTCAGCCTTGGCGAGCGCCAAAGAGAACGCGAGGTTGCGGGCAGCTAAGTTGACGCAATCTTCGCTCAAAAACCCGTGCTTCAGGCCCGCAGTCAGGCCATCGACAGAGCCAGTAAAGGTAACCCTGTTTGTACTAGGTGAGATGCTCACTACAAACCCACCGCTTTCCCACCGTAAGGCTGCTAGGACGTTGACATCAGGTTGACACGTGAACTCGAGGATCGATTGGTCGATGCGGAGCGAAAAGTTAATTTGAAGCCTGGAGGTTTTCTGAAGGTCGGTTACCATCGCGGGAGGTAAGGAGGGTGGCAGCCCACTACCCTCGGATACCGCCGAGGGATCAGAGAACTCGTCATAGCATGTGGTCGTCCGCAAGCGCGCCTGCACGAAATCCGTAATATCTGAGACAAATGGTAGTAAAGTGGGTCGGAGCGTGTTCTGACTAGAGTGTATCTTGGCCTTGAAAATCAGAATAGACGGTTGCAGTGGTCGAGGGGCAGTGTTGACGTTTGAGGAAGCGCGATACTCTATCCATGCGGACACAACTGGTAGTCTGATCAGCTCTATGCCCGTAGCTGGTAGAGAATCATCAACGTCGTCCGAAAATGCGGAAGACATCGGCCTCCCATGTCTCCCTTCGCTATGCACACGGATCTCTCCGCTTTCAAAGACGATGGCCCCGAAGACATACGTGCTGGGCTGCTCACCGGCCAGAGGAGCTGCGACAGGCAACACCTCTGAAGGTTGGGGGTCTACACTTTGAGGAAGATTACTGGCGAGACGCTCCATCCTCTCTCTCCCGCGACGATAGACGTCAACGAGCGAGAAAACAAAATCTGAGATAGAAGAATCGAGGTCCAGAATAAAACCAGTGATATTGGCAGTGATCCAGATCTGATGTCTGGAAAGCGATGTGTCTGACCGAAGCTGGGCCTTCATTTGGGGGTAAACCAAGCGATTGCGAGTTAGGTGGCTATCTGAATTGAAATCCGTGGGTATGTCTTGTCTGAATCTGCGAAGTGATTCAGGTTCAGCTAGCAACTGCATGTAAGCAAGGTGACCTACCGGTTGACGAATTGGAAGGATAGCTCTCTGGTGTTCATCTGGCCTGCTTCCCCCTTCTGAGAACAGAACCGGATTCGTCGTACGGAGAATAAGAACGCGCGCACGGACGCTAGATCATGACCACGCCGTCGTGACAGTCCGACGCTCTGATCCAATGCCAGGGGGAAGGCTACCCCTATTCGCTCTATCTCTACTAGCACGGTGTGCTTACTTAGCCACGAGGGCTTGTCTGCACTAGAACTTGGGGCTTGCGTTTCAAAGGTCCTTAGAATGCTCCTGGTTTTCTCTTTGAATGCTTCCAATTCAGCAGCTCTCTGTTGCCTCCGGGCAAGCAATTCGGCCTAGGGATCGTCAGACAACACGCCCACGACATGGAGAAACCTATACCTGATGATAGTCAATGAAATCACCAAGCTCGCCGATCGAGCTTGGTTGCATGACAGCATGAATTTTCGGGACGGAAAGCTTCAGGACCCCATCTTTCGCCGATGTGGTAATATCGATGATCACGAATGCAGACTTCTCGCTGACGTCGAACCCATACTCATAGGAAACTACACCAGTGCGCGGCGCCAGCGACAGTGCGAGGTTGCGGAGCTGGACTTTCCATTCCAATTGATCATCCTCTTTGGCAACGTCTCCCCAGACATCTTGACATTCCAGATGAAACACGGACGATGGTCCTTCCAAACCCAATCTGAAACCTTTGACATTGACTTGAACGACGAACTTGCCGGCCCATGCAGTAGCTCGTTTGGGCTCGGAGGCGGCGGAATGCTTCTGGCGGGTCTCTCGGATCAAATCCAGCAAGTCCGTAAAGTCCTGGCCGAACTTTTGCTGTACCGCGAGGAAGGCATCCATGTGGCTGGGTTTGATCATGATGTTCACAAAGTCCAGGGCCCCGAGCAGCTCGATGTCACCCCTTCTTTGATGTCCTGTCAAAGTGAGGGCTGGCAGGATAAACTTAACTCGGGGAGATCCTGTGGAATCCTCTATGTTGCGGGACTTGTAGGTTATCGTAAAGCCTTGGGACCCCAGTTGTAAACCAAAGTCGTGCGTCCATTTTGACGGTGAAGTGGGCGAGGAGGATATGAATCCAGTCGTATCGTCTACGGTCCAGGACAGCCACGTCCCTCTCATCACTTGAAGCGTAATGCCTAGCCTAGTAATGCGTCCACTGACATGTAGGACAGTAGAATGCCGTTCCGCGCTGCGCGCCAATGAGGGCTTAGATGCGGTCGACATGCTATTTCGTTTTAATTCTGAGACGAGCGTTTCTGCCGTAGCCTCGACGCCTGGAAGGAAGTCGGCTCGCCACTCTTCCACGAAGCGGTACAGTCGGATGGCACTGCGTGGAACGCTGATGAGAATCTCTTCGAGTCCGAAAATGATACGGAGCGTTTTGGATGCTAGGTCGTGGCGCTGGGCTGCATCGATCCTCCCGTTGGTCAGAGTCAACGACGCCAAGATGTCTTGCTCAGAGATGGCTACATCGGCTCCCTTGGATCTGGCCCGAACGTGGATATCTCCAAATGTGAATACGCCGCTTACAGATTCCGTCCAAGTGGCTAGGCGGATGAGAGAGGAAGAGGAAAAATCCAACGAAGAACCTGCGACCTCGAAAGTGAGATTTTCTGCACCAGCACGAATGTTCATGCTTCCAACATGGGCTACTAAGATGGTTTGTGATGGTAGGCAGGTCGCCTGAGTGGGGTGATCACCAGAGGGGCGACTATTGTGCCAATACTTGCTGATGCGAATTGCACCCCGAGCAAAATCGATGAGGTGGGGGGAGGCAATTAGCGAGATATCAGCAATGCCAAGTATAGCGATCTGCTGTGTCGTTTGTACAGGAAGTGAAACGTGAGATGCCGAGTAAAACTGGGCCAGCGGGCTAGATTGATATTGAAATCGCAGCATGGAACTTGTGAGATAACTGTGAGACCCCGACGAAGCCGACAGCATCGTCAACTGCATGTTTCCCATTCCACAGGTCACGGATAATGGCGCGAGAGATGCCTTGGTGGAGCTTGGATGTTCAGGCGGAAATAGTAGATCCCAGGGATTAATATCCGTCTCATCAAGCGTATCCAGGTCAACCATAAGATTGGCTAAACGAGATTTTATGAGCCGCCGCATTTCATGGTCCCCGCACAGCTGCCCTGAGTCTGAGGATAGGTTGCAGTGTCGCAGACATTGGCGGAGGTGAAACAGAAATTTGAGTGAACCGTTCGTTCGCACAGCGTGAGGTAGCCCTCGCTGGACCAAAAATGAAGGTTGTATGATGGAGAGCGGATCTACGAAGGGATCATCTTTCGTGACCCAGAGGATGTGCCGCACAAGGCCAAACAACGATGTGGTGGATCGGGATCTCCATTGTCGATAGATATCCGACAGTGTATCCGCACGATTTCTCACCGCGAGAAGCAGAGAGACTATATATTCTGGGTCTGATGACCCCATCTCGACTGCAAAATTGCCGACAGTTATTTCGACGTGACTTGGCGGATGGTTCGCCTGGAGGGCGTGCATTGACAAGTAGAATTCTGGCTGTGAAGTTTCAAGAACACCCGTAGAGGGAAGTAGTTTCCCCAGCCTGATAGAGAATTCGTCAAAGGTCGTTCGGACAGACGTCGTGGCAGGTTGCGCCTGCGAAATGCTTTGGATACGCAAGTTTGCAAGTGAGCTATCCAATACGACATCAACGGTCCGGCCGTCCTCAGTGCCACCCGCGACCGAAGATGGCCCGGTGCTGCCCTTGTGCAAGAGGGTTTGTTCCAATACCCGTATACGCGCCGAATGGATGAAAATATCGAGGGCTGTGGGTGACGAAGAGACACTTTGCTCCGAGGACACAAAATTAGATATTTGCCGCGCGAGAATGACATCCAAGGCTAACTCTGCGCTGAGAACCTATGCCAGCGTTGAGTCGGGTATCAATGAGAGACGCAAGTCACGTTACATGTCGCTCACTCTCGTCCCTGAAACGAGACAAAACAACAAACAGGAGTGGAGTGACAAGGACCTCGAGACCATGGATGCACTGAATGTGGACCATAAAACCTGATGCGGTATCGGCGGATAATTCCGCCTTGCGTGGAGAAATCGGTGCCAATGGTTTTGTAATGTTTCTACGCCTCGGGAAGCTGGATGTCGGTGGTCCCTAGCATACCATGTAATCAAATTCGCTGGTCTTCTCGGTGACAGTACGTACTCTGAGCATGACGAAGGGCGAGCCCTCTCGGCTCGATATGTCATCCAACGCGCATTCTCTGTAACGCTTCGTGAAACGTTCGTAGTGGCGGAGAATAATGTTCTCTTCTGTGAAGATAGTTAGGTAACTCCTACATTCCGTCTAACTACTCACCAGTACTTGCGGACCACTCGCTGCCCAATGACCCGTCGTCCGTCAAATCGGCGTTGTCCGACTCGTCGTCCGACATGGACAACTCAGAACCGTCTACATTGGTTACTGGGACCGGTCGAAGGATGCGACTTCTCGCTAAACGTGCGTCCCTATCGGCTTCAGATATATTTTCCCCATCAGATTCGGACAAATGGGACAGCTGAGACCAAGGAAGGTGAGGACTAGGATATTGCTGCTGTCGCTGAACATTGGTATTCTGTACGCGGTCGAACCGCGGGAGGACAAGCGGCGGAAGATAGAGATCATTTCGGTGGACACGGTGGGGAGGTCGTCGTCGTCTGCCGCATCCCGAAGCGTGTGGTCTGCTAGTAAAGCTAAGTCGAGCCTCGGCGAGCTGACTGAGTAAGTAGTGAGCTCTCTGCGTCAAGACGTCCTGCTCTTGCAAGAATATGCTCTGAGGACTGCGATTTGTTTCGGAGCATGTGAACAAGTCGAGTGCGACGTCGAAGCCCACGGCAGTGGCTTCAGACCAAGATTTCCGGGAAGTGTCTAAAGCAACCAAGGCCTTTACGGAGGTAAGCGGTACCTTCAGAGTGAGAAACCTGCCGCAAACCTGCCCCCGCAGGTCGTTCGTATGCAAAGTGAGTCCTTTTGATACATCCAAATCAATGGCGGCTGCTCCTGCAAGACAAGTGGCGTTCAAAGCCTTGAGTGAAAGCCTCAGGTATGTCACTGGCATGATCGTTAGAAGACTCGTACGAAAAATTAACTTACTCACAATCTGGATCCAGAGGAACACTGAATTCGTTTGCAGGAGCATTTGCGACGTCCGTGAAATGTATTCGGAACACGTCGATGACCGCGAGTAGACTACAGACTTCCAATGGCGTCACTCGGGTTTTTACACGACCTATAGCAATTTCCCATAGGCACACGTACGTGCGTGTGCGGGGAGGCGGTCCAAAAAGTCTGTTAGCGGTGATATCGATACCTATGAAATAAAAATTGGTTCACCATCTTCGGATAATTTAACGACCACCCACCGTCGATGACAAGTGCCTCCTTGAAGTGCTGCCTTCGATTACGGAAAAATTCATCTTCCGGGCACGTTCCCATGATACATCCTTTGATCTCATCAACATTGAGAGACATCTCTATGGCAATATGAGATGACTGCCAATGACTACTAGTTGCTGCTTACCCATGAAATAGTCGTGCAAACGAAGGTCAAGCTGTAATTCAGGGAACGCAAGGTACAACGAAGTGCCAACATCTTTTGCAGTCGCCATGCTCGCATGTTTCTCAAAGCCGGGTAAACCAGCAGAAAGCAGCAGACCCCCTTGCTGAACCATCAAAGTCAATTCAACTTGAAGCATGTTCGTCTGTATACCATGTGAGAGGGCAATTCGATTTTTGCTGTGTGTACTCGCCCTTTTCGGTCGCCACTTCTTCTCAAGGGGATCACCCACTTCGCCTCGCCTCCGCTTCTCCAGATACTCCGTTAGGGTAGAGAAGTGGGTGAAGGAACCAAAATAATTGTCACGTAAGACCATAAAGTATCTGATCGCCCAACCCAACGTTCTCATAGCAACGTCGTCGGCCTGCTTGCGATTATGTGCATGAAAGAAGGCCAGAGACGAGTGACTTACTGAGATTGCAACTTTTAGTTGTTCAATATTGTCTGGGTGAACCTCCCCCCAGTAATAGTAGATGCCATCTACACGAAATTTGCTTGCTTGCAGGATGGGATGCTCCTTGCCCTCGTTATAAATAAAGTGAGTATTCCACTTGGGCAAGGACATGCAGACGGCGACGCCTGGGACATCAACTGCAAACGATATGGTCGTGGCTTCAGGGAGATAAACGTTTGACGGGATCGCCACTGTCGCCTGAAGCCAAGGTGCTCGTAGGCTGACCATAGCTGACAGCAAGTCATCGAGACGGTAAGGCCACCAGAAAGTAAATGTACGTACTGTTCTCGTCCTTGATCAAGGGCTTGTCAATGATGTTCTGATCGTTAGCATACAAGTTTAGCTCAAAATGATGCAGGTGGAGTTCCAGCGAGTAGACAATTGGCACAAACTGGTGCCATTCTGTGGGTTCGCCACTGACCCAGTCACGAGAAAGGTCGGTAATCATGTTGATATGATCCCTAAGAAGAAATACGACTGGTTGCCGCAAGGAGACAGAAAATAACCATCGGCGCTCTGCATTCCACTTGAGCGGGGCAGGGAGTGCCGCAGAAATCTAGGGCATGTCAAACCGGAACACATAAGACGAGGCGCCGGACCTACTCACCCGACAAGATTCTGCGGTAATAACTTTGATGTCATTCAAACTCGATGTAACCTTGATGGTGTCGAGATGCACCTCCAGTCGAGACTCGTATCCATCCGGTCCTATGACCATTGGAACAAGAAAACTGATCGAAGAGCTATCTCCAGCGCCGACGTGGAGGGAAGCATGTTCGCGTAAGCGAGATTTCGGGATATCTGCCATGCCGTCCCACTGCCAATTCTTTGATGCTTCGCGGAACGGCAGATTCAACGTGGTTTCTTCACGCAGCTCGACGAAAATTTTCAGCGCAGTCCATATCCGTTTGTCCCCGGGCTTGAGACGTTGTGAAACTTCTATGTCATGGAAGGTGGGAGGGAAAAAAGATCTCTGAAGGAAGGCTCTTCAATCAAATGTAAGGAAGTCCGTATAACATTACGAATGAAAACAGTCTCACCGTTGTCGGTCCGCCCACGGACCGTATCGCAGTGTACCATTGCGAATGACCAGGTCAATTCCCCATTCGGGAGGCAAGTCACCATTCCCAATATCATACGACTCTAAACCCACTCCTCTCGGTCCATCGAACTCAGAAGGGACTTCGCCAACGACATCCACATAATAAGAGAGCTCCAGCACCGGAGCTTCCACGATTCGACGCTCAACTGCATACTCGATTTTCGTCAGGTCACCGCCGACAAAATAGCTTTCATCGAAACTCTTTCTTCCGGGCATGGACGTTTTTCCCTTGAGCCCACCAAATGCCAAAGGGTTGGGGGAAAACAATGCAGAGTACAGCCTGATTCCCTTCCACACTTTAAGGAACATCTCGAAAGATAAATAGTTCAACGGAATACGATCTGCGTAACTACGGTGTGTCAGATACCATCCACGATAAGCGTGAACATTGATTACTGACGTTGATCTTTCAGCCTGTGCTCGAATGGTATGGCCAACGCCAGTCATAGGTCCTTGGTAGTGCTTGTTTTCCACAAGATGGATCAGAGCATCCTGGAACTTGAAGTTCAAGAGCTGTTTGTAGAGGTCACACTTGGATCTTGCCTAGGTCGGATGTTAGTAACTTGTAAAATGCAAACTTAATAACCATTGGCATCATACCCGCACGACCCCAAATGTACCGTTTGCCCTATGGCACTCAGTGACCATGAGGCTCGGCGTGGACGAATTACCACAGACAATGGCAAGCTTGAAGACCTCGATAGATATTGGGAGCAAATCGTTGGGTTCAAGGTATGGCATTTGCCGTTTGATCCAGTTCATGGCGGCATGAATGATTGGAGGCGTCTTAATGCTGGCTAACGCAGATGGAGGATAGAGACCTGGAGGGAATGTCGGAATACAATGATGACAGGCAGTGGACTGGACTTACCCTCCAAGCCTGAAGTGCGAGAGAAGTAACGCCGAGGTCCAGATCCCTCAGGAGCTGACGGCGCTTTGGCTCGCATTTGAGAAAGGATATGATCGTATGCTGTAGTTTTGTTGCACAAAAACCATTCGAATCCATGAACAGAAACCTTGATGCGGCATGAAGGGAATACATCTGTCTGGTGGACTGCAAAGTCTGTGAGCTCACTTCAACGAAAGACGAGGAAGAGAACAGCCGCACAGTCCTCTCCGCCAACATGGGCATGGTTCAGGTTGTCTTCGGTGGCAGGAACACGTAGCCAATACCTCCAGGAAACCTGCGCTTTGACAACCTTGATTGTCTGATTACTCGAGTGGTATATAACATCCTTGAGGAGGATTCTGCCAGCGAGAATCGAAAAGTGAATGGACCCTAGTACATGACATGGTTCGTGCGCGTGCGCGTACTCGAACGCCGTGGACTCACCAATCTGGATCCATATGCTGGAACCGCCCTGATTCCAGTACCTGATTCTTAGCAAGAACCCAATGATAGCAGCGAGGAGACGGTTAAAGTAGAAAGTGTAGAGCACCGAGGCTATGAGCACACAGACACAAGCGACCAAGAGGTAAACCCTGAGCATGTTCTGGCAGTTGAACGCGTGGTGAGAAATGAAAGAAAGAAAGATTCAGATTCAGATTCAGGCCAGGACCTCGACGTCGTTGAGGTTGAGGTTCAGAACTTGCGCATGCATGCAATGAGAGGCGTGGTAGAAGTGTTTGTGGATGGATTTATACCTCTAGCACTCTCCACCACCATGCAGTCTGCACAAACATCGATGAGCCCCTTGAAACGCCTTGCTCTGCACTCCACCACGACTTGCTCGTCTCAAGCGGCGGCCTACGGGAAGTGCATTGCCGCGACGTACACCGACGTTCACAAAGATAGCTGCAAACATGAATTTGAGAAGTTCGGGCAGTGCTTGCGCCAAGCGGTGTGTCTACACGGAACGACGGTACATGCCATCCGCTGATGCGCCGCAGATGAAGCGCAACTGGTAACAAACCCGCTCCACCTCCAAGCCAGGTGATATTGTTGCAGGGATCAAGTTCGTGGAGATTACATTAACTTAGATGTACTTGGTAGGCGGGCTGAGGAATGCTACTCAACCTACTCGATGGACATGCTCCCCGGTATCCTCCCTACGTCTTCCGTCCTTGGACTGTCCACAGTTTCTGCCACGCCAGACTGGTCGGGCACTCGGCGCCTTGCCTCTTCTGCTCGTCGCCTCAGGATGGCCCTCAAGTGCACAGAAAAGGGTGGCGGGGTGGTATTTGGTGGAGGGAGGGTGTTCATGTCAACCCGGGATCCGAGGGAGATGGGGTTTCGCAAGCGGTTTATGAGGTGGCGGAAGCGGAGGTCGATGATCATCGTGGGTGAATGGTGTTGTGAATATTTGTGGTCATCGTCGTCGCGGTCTATTTCCAGGGCAATTGTTGGAGGCGGGGACGTTGTGGGAGAGGATGGGATAGCACTGGGCTCGGAGTCAGACGGGGAGGACGAGTGTAGCGATACCTCGAACGAGATGGCGGTGAGGAGCATCTGGAGACAGAGGATGAGGGTATCGAGCAATACGAGGTGCAGCTTGGACGGCAGATATCCTGTGCGGGGGTGAGCGAGGTGACGGAGTGGGCGGCGAGATGCTTACCCATCCCGACGAAGTCGAGGACGACGGCTCTGCCCTCCGTTGGGCCATCCCTGACGTGGGACCAGAAGCTCGGGGCATTCGAGGCGCAGAGGAGGAAGAACCAGACCCGCAAGGAGAGCTTCGGGTCGAGGTCGCGAGGCTTGTAGAACACGAACTGGCTGGCGACCCTGCAGAGGAGGGGGAGCAGGGCGGGGGAGAGGAAGAAGGAGACGGTGTACAGCTGGAATACGAGATTGTCGAGCTGGTCTAGTGAGCACGATTCCGACGAGGAGAACATGGACACCAACAGAGTCAATAACGTGTTGTCGCTGAACGCCATGGCGCCTGTGCATGTCATCTAGCAGCCTCTCCAGTAAGTCCGTCGTCGTCTGTATCGAGCTCGTCGTCGCAGTTGGCGCCGGGCTGTCCTGTTTGGCTCTGTTGCCAAGTCACTCTATTACACCACCTAGCAGTAAGTACTGGCTACACTCCCTGTCCCTAGTCCTAAATAAATAAATAAATGTCCCCGTTATCGCAGCAATGCGTTCGGTCTGCTGGAGAATACAGGTGCCATATATGTGGCGTGGTCCATTAAAGCCGAGTGCGCAGTCGTCGACACCTCCGCGGTGTAGAGTTCATTATGATCGTCCTCGCTGTCCAGGCGTCGTGCTCCATGCCCCCTCGAACGGTGGCTCAAGGGCTCGTACGGATTTGGCAGCATTTCTGACCGGACAGGATCCTCCCCCGGACTCTCGGGCGCTCGCGTGACAGCAGGCGATCCCATGTTTGGGCGCGGGGGTAGTGCGCGAACACGATGGCCCAAGGTCGTATCCGACAAGGAATATGATGGAGATAGTGGTGAGGCATGTGCTGGAACCGGCGGTAAATTACGGTCGTGCGTCGACACTGGCATGTAGTTCTGCGGTCGGATGTCAAGAACGGCATCTTCGGGGCCATGTGGATCGCCCGCGCTATGGAGCAACTCGATATCATCGCTTGCTTGACGCGCATGCAACGACCTCAGTAATTCGGGCCTGGAGAGCGCATGGAAATAGCCCAGGCGCCGTGACCGGCCGTCTCGCTTCTGGGTGCGCAGGCGATACACATACCGAGTTGCGATCAGTACCCCGTCTTGTCGGTGGGAACAAGGTTAGCAGATACAAACACACGGGAACAGCGGGACTCACAAAATTCCAAGAGCAGCAATGCTGCCACGATCGCTATGAATACGTACGTCGAGACGCCCATAAGGTGGGCGCAGCTCGACTCCACCGACGTGTTCTCAAACACTTGTGCACAGTAATCGATGAGCTGTTGGCGATTGCTTGCACGCACGGTCACGAGGAAATATATGCCAACGACGACGTTGATGACGAAATGAACGTAGAGGAAGTATGTGTAGATCATGACAAACAGCTGCTTGCGTGCGACGACGCCGATAAACCTGCAAGATGGTGCCAGCTAAGTGCTTTCACGCGTGAAGAGTCGTGGACATGCGTACCCGATGGTAGACGCCAATAACAAGAGGCTCTCGACAGTTCCGGTCAGAATGAAGGCCACCTGTTCGTTGGTGGAAAGCTGGTGGGAATCTTGACGTCTCAGTCAGAGTTGAGTCGCCCGCAGCCAAAGACAGAGACTCACCGTATACCCCAAACCATATGATGACTGATATGGTCCCAGAAAGAATGAAAGACAGTACAGTGATGAGCACGAATCCCGCGCGCACTGGAACACAGAAACAGAACCAGCCAGAATGGAGTAGCCGTGCCCTCAAATCAAAATGCTGCATGTTTCCAGAACCCAGCATGCGATGAACGTGGTGCACGGCTAACGCAGGGGATGGAGATGAATGACTCTGTGGAGGCTTGCGGTGGACGATGCTCACCTTGGGGCGGTGAAGGCTAGCCGGAGTTTCAACCCGACCGTACACTTTTGTTGCTACACTGCTACTTACCATTCGAGCTGTGGCCATGGACACAGACATGAGCGCTCTGCAGCTCGACGACGCGCCGATGGACGTGGACGGCGAAGAAACTCGGGCCGTTCCAGTGCGCGCACAGCGTTCACCAAGTCCACCACCCAGGCCTCGTGCCCAATCAGAGCCGTTGCAATTGCCACAACAATTCACGGTTGGCTATGTCTATTCCTTGGACATGCTCGTCCATGCGTCGCTTCACGGGCACCCGGAGCAGCCTGATCGTATCTCGAGGATCTACCAGGCCATCCGGGGTGCCAATCTGATCTCGAAAATGAAACAGATCCCTATTCGTCCCGTGTGTCGCAACGAGGCACTGCTCGTACACACAGAGGAGCACTGGGACAAGGTCCTCGCTATTCAATGTGAGTGCGGGAAACGCGCTCGACCTTGCGATTTCCTTCGACTTATTTACAACATTCCGACACTTACAACATGAGTCTCTCCATCCTCCAGCGATGACCACCCAAGACATCATTGACTCGGAAAGCTACTACGAGTCGCTATCCCTCTATGTCATGAATGGCACCACACGCGCTGCCAGAATGAGCTGCGGCGGCGTCATTGAGGCATGTCTGAAAGTGGCTCAGGGTCATCTCAAGAAGTCTTTTGCCATCGTGCGACCCCCAGGGCATCACGCTGAGCCTGATGAGCACATGGGCTTTTGCTTTTTCAACAACGTTGCCGTTGCGGCTAAAGTCGTTCAATTGTCGACGCCAATCAAACGCATACTGATATTGGACTGGTGTGTACGCGCGTTGCGTGCCATATACGATCTTCTTGACACTTCGTCTTTGTCGAAGGGACGTGCACCACGGTAAATACATTGCTCACCTCCCGCTCGGGACCACTCACTTTGATCAGGCAATGGAACCCAGCGCGCCTTCAACGATGATCCGACTGTACTGTACATCTCCATACATCGCTACGAGCGCGGGCAATTTTATCCTTGCGGTCCTTTCGGCGGTTTGGAATCCTGCGGAGAAGGCCCGGGCCTTGGCTAGTACGTTCGTGCAGCTAGACAGGTGAACGCCTTTCTGACGGGCATTAGTTCTGTCAACGTCCCGTGGCCCATGAAAGGGATGACAGACGCTGATTATATCCATGCCTTCCAGCAAATTGTAATGCCGATTGCGTTAGAGTTCGCGCCTGAACTGGTGATCAGTATGTTCAGGAAAAGCCTTCCTGTCTGCTAATTCACAACATAATATTTCCCTCCCAGTTTCGGCTGGTTTTGACGCAGCGGATGGAGACGATTTGGGCGAGTGCCACGTCTCGCCCACTGGATACGCGCACATGACCCATATGCTTGCGAGCCTGGCTGGCGGTAAACTAGTAGTCGCTTTGGAGGTATGCCCACAGCCAATACTTCAGAGTACTTCCTTCACCGCATGCACTTTACAAGGGAGGTTATAACCTTGACTCCATATCGGATTCAGCGCTGGCGGTTGCGCGTGTCTTGCTTGGGGAGGCTCCACCTGAATTACCCCCGATGATGGCCTCGGAGGCCGGTACAGAAACCGTTTGGCAAGTCGCACTCGAACAGAGTAAATACTGGAGGGTCATCAATCCCAAAGCCTGTGAACCTCGCGAAGGTATGTTGTACCGCATTCCTGACATCTACTCGGCTCGTTACCCTTTGTTTAGAGATGGACGAAATCACCTTCTCGATACCGGAGATTCTCAAAGGACACAGGCAGCACTTTTTATATTCGCAGTACCAAATGTTACAAATCCCATTGATGCCCTCATACGAAGAACGCTATGGGTCACAGGTGATGTGCACGTAAGTGTCTTCTTTGTCGAATGTCTCGCCGTTCTCATGTCAACTTTGCGCTCGAGGGGTGACATGCTTGAGAATAAGACGATCGTGATGTTTGTCCACGAATTGTTTGTACACCTTCCCGCCTGCTTGTCCTGGCTAAGTCCATCTATTAGTGGAAATCTTCGTGTACAATTAGACGGAAGTCCCATGTGTGATGTCAAGCTAGAGCATTCCTACCTCGTAGGTTTCCCCTTTTCTATGCTTGTTGTCATGACCCATCTCTCTCAGATCGATTTCTCCAAGGATCTCATCGCTTGGGTGAAGAGCGAAAATTATGCACTTGTTGACGTCAACCTCTTTCCCAAGCCGTTTGCAACTTCAACGCTGCCCACCGCATCGGTACGATCCACGTGGTGGAATTTGATCGAGCTGATCTCATCTTTCGTAGCGCACCAAAGCCACAGAAAATCCGGCCAGAGACCTTTTAGTATATATCTGGGATAACTACATCCAGTGAGCGAAACAAATTTGCATATCGACTGCCATTGTCTCGCTGACTCACGCTCACTCTTTTTATGAAGGCTGTCAAGCGCGACATGCATTGTTCTGATCGGTCACGGTCTGGGCTGCCAGTCCTTGATGGACCTGATCAATGTCAGGCGTGCGTAGGTTCCGCAAGCCAGCTTCGGCTAGTCTGACGACTCGTACCAGGGGCCAACATGATCAAATACGTCAACCTCGTCGTCCAAGTTGTGGGAACGGGAAAGATACCGCTGATACCCAAGGATTCTGAGAACCTACGGACGTGGTATTCAAAAGTGATTGTTTCCTCGTCTCGTCCTCGAGGTCTGACGAGCACTGACATATCAACAGAACTCCCTCGTCATCGTACATCCTCTGAATCCGGCATTTGCCCCAGACACTAAACTTCTCAAACGACATGGGAAGGTTCTTCAGATTGGTGCCCAACACATTTCCTTGCACGAGTCCTTATTTTGCTGACTCGCACCGCCGGCGCTTCTCTAGACGAAGTTAAACCGATCAAGACCATGATCAAAGCCCTCCCACTGATACGCGACAATGTACAACAACTGGGCAAACTCAAAATATAGTACATCACGCTCGTTCTCGATTGTCGTCTGTTTTCGCTGTGCTAGTTGTATATTACGGCTCCTATGGGTATTCAAAGCCACTCCACGCCGCGTCTGCGCGGAGAAATGATCCCTACGACTTTGGCTTCGGGGTCGAGAAGCGAGCCACCAAAGGTGGCGACCAAGTCTCCCGATAAAGAGACGTCAGGGTCAACTCCGAGCAGCTCCTCCAGGCTAGTTGACGCCAGTGCGAGTGCCTCTGATTTGGAGATTCGGCCGTCACTTTCGAGGGCAGCCTACAAGAGGAGGTAAACCAGACTAGGGGAAGAAAGATGCCAAGGTAGAAGACAGACCCATGCAGCGTCAAAGCGAGTGCCACGAGCACTCCATTGCTCAAGAATGCCAATGCCAACCTTAACACCATGTTCAAGCAAGGTAGTGATCGCACTGTCCTTGGTTAAAGGTGGACCGGGAAGTCTTGAAGAATATTCCGTCATTTTGGCAACATCAGGAATGTGTGGACTTACATTCTTGTCATCTCCCATGTTTGAGGGAATGGCCTAGATGGTGTGACGATAACTCCGACGTTCGCCTCTCCCAAATTTTTGGCCAGCAAATGGGCTTCAGCAGCACCAGCCACCGTCAATTTGAGCTCAATGTCTGTGCTGGCCTCGACTTCCTTCTTGAGCCTAATCAACGACGCGATCACGTCGGCACTTTGTACTTGGACAACGAGTGGAATTTCTCCCTTTGATCGCATTCAGACGGGAAGCCCAAGAATTTCTCTGCAAATTACCTTGGCAACGAGGTCAAACGGTGACCCGCTAGCGGCGTCTAGTAACAACTGGCGCAAGGCAGCAATCTGAGTGCTGACGCTAGGGAATCTGGACCCTCCGTGGCCAACGGCGACGTGCAGAGCAGCAATGTCCTGGATGACCGCGCCTTCCTCCAATGCGTGAGCCGCACCCGTTGAAAATACAGTGCTTAGGCCAGCAACTAATCCCTGGGATGTCGGAGGTGTAATCGCCGACGTTACGCCTGCATGGTAGGCAAGTCTAGTTTTGGAGTATGAGCATACCAAACCCCATATCGAAGAATGAAAACCAACAGGGTGTCGCGACCTGTAAACTGCAAGCCGTCAACGGCCAACACGACCTCGTTGCCTTCTAGAAGGTCCGGGATATCATCTGATAGAAGATCGAGTATTACGCCGTCATGCGTAGAATCCTCGCCTTGAATCTCCTCCAGGCCGAGAGGCGACCCATAGGAGACCAAGCCGGGGCTAGGAGAGATGCTCGAACCAATGCTATAATTATTTGGACGACTTAGGGAACTCACCAGATTGAGCCACCTCGCAGATCAAAGAATTCGAACTCATGACCCAGGGAGTTGACGGATGCAATGCATGCATGCTGTGATCCAGAGCACGTGATTTCGCCATCTCGTACGACGACTACGCCTGGTTCGCCATCGTGGGCAGTAAATACCTCGTGGATGCCAGGCAGATTTCTTTCATATACACTGCTGACATTGGTAAATACGATGGTATCAGCTTTTGCCTGCCTGGGTGTCAGTGGTGGAAGTCCCTGGTACTCGATAGCTGCTTTCGCCTGCTTTTCAAAATCGGGTGTAGCTGGAAGTGATTGGAATGCAATGGGTTTCTCTGAAACACAAGGGTTTTCAATCTGAGCGATACCATCGATCCAGACTTGTATGGGAGTTGCACCCAGAGCTAACGGGTGGCTATCCCAAATTACGATGTCTGGGCATGTTAAGTTAATACAGGCCTGGTTCACTTGGTAATCCCTCACCTGCGTCGTACCCTGCGTAAAAAAATCCATTGGTCGGTAAGTTGAATTTAGATCAGTTCAAGTTCCCGCACCTTCACGGATGAAACCGATACGGTGGTCTAAACCAAGAACTTTGGCGGGGGTCGAAGTAACAGCGGAAAGAGCAAGGTCAGCGGGGAGGCCATAGAAATAGGCCTGTTGTGCCTCAAAAAGCAAATAACGAGAGTTCAATATAGGATGATCACTCTGAGCAAATGTCAGTCCAAAGTATAGAAATGCAGGACCAGCTTCCAGCACCTTCATTACAACATCGATGCCATTCTCAGCCAGGATGCGAGGAGCAAATTCCGAGCCTCGGTAAGCTTCCCGCTTGTACCGAGCGTTAGTCGCGAACAGAGCAGCAGCCGGTGTGTTGTCTGGATGCAATTGTAAGAATAGTACACGAAAACGAGCAAAACATACTGTAGGCTTGCTTGAGAGTTCCGGGAACCAAATACGCCTCATGTGCATGGTGGAAAGCGGCCAAGGGAAACTTGAACTCGTTCGTAAGCTGAGGTATGAGTTCAGTCGTCTATAGCACCCAGTCCGACGCCAAACGCACTCGAACAAAGTCATCGAGGTCAACCGCTTCATAGCAGTGAGAATGGACCTGAGAAAAACTCAGAGTCAACAGGAACCACGCCATTTTGCGGTAACCATACCTTTACACGTCCTCTGAGGACATCAACAAGAGCCTCCCATTGAAGGTCTTCAGGGAAGTCATCAAGGCCGTCCCATTCACCAACCAGGGCTTTGGTACAGTAGGCGTCCTGACTTTCTTTGATCTTGCGGGCAGTATCATAACTAATAATTAATATGTCATAAAATATGGTGGATCATGTAGGCACACTTACGCTTCGCGGAATGCCCAGAGGTTATCCATGCGAGTATTCCCATATACACGGCCTATGAAGAGACAACAGGTTAAGCTTTCAGTCACACTTGGCTGGGCACGTACTAGGATTCTCCCCTGCCAGAAGTTTCCAAACAAATTGTTAACTTAACGATCATATTATCATGACGGCGGACACACCGCATGCGTGTCTGAGGAAAAACAATGAACAAAGGGGTCAAGCACGCTAACGAAAAGTTCTTACTTCATCTGCCTCCAGCGAGGTGGTAAAGCGGGGTCGACGCGTGTGTCGTTGATGCTATAAGGAGGCTCAAGGAGCATAGACGAGGGGGAACGCTCTTCAGTGGAGCGTAGTTTGATAACAAACGCTTGTCCTCCTACACCTCGGATAAGTATACTTCTCAGGCCAAGGAGCCGAAAGCAACTGAACCGATTGCATTAGCCGAGCCTGGTAGAACATTGGCAGTTGTGACACCCCCGGATATGGAAAGCCGATACGCATTGTCGTGTGTGTTGAGCCCATCCAGGCTTCGCAGCCATGGCAAAATCGGTCCTAAAAACGGTCAGCCTAGCGTCAAACAGAACTGGAAGAAATAACCTTTGAGTGAATTGGTGTCGCTTGCTCCGGAGAGTTCGGGAACACTAAACACTCCAAGGTGAGAATGCATATCAACTATCCTACGATGCAAGAGTGTCAGACACGCGCTATGGAAGGGAGACAGAAAGATTACCCTGGGGTTACCCAACTCCCACCCACGTCGACTGTGAGGAAGTCCCCGTAGTTCGCCAAAACCTCCTCGGAAGCGCGCCCCACGAACTTTATGATACCCTTGTCTAACACGATGTCTGCCCCATGAATCTCGTATTGCAGAGGATCCCCAGTCCATACCGACGCGTTTGTGAGCAACGTCGCGTGAGTACCGTCGGCAAAGCGGTCAGACTGGGTTCTCTCCGCGAAACCAGGGGGTGGCCCAGGTTTGACATGGAGCATGCTGCATTTCTGAAGCGTCTCTTCGGCATGGAGAGGTAGCTTGACAGAATCCTTGGCTACGAGAGCGAAGCGAGAAGCAGACCATAGCCAGACAACCGAAGTAACACCGCAGAGGATGAGGACGCGTGCTAACTTGTTCGGGTAGAATTTGCGTCTAGGCTCGACCACAGTGGGTCGAGTGTGGGTCGGTATTTTATCCATGACCCCAGTGCCGGCTTGGAGGTTGTGGAACCTGGTCAAGCGGGGAAGCGAAACTTGGATATGCACTTGTATAAATAAGTAGCCTCTGAAAGATAAGCGAGACCGCTCGAACCAGCTACCGATCAATCTTCTCGAACGCGGTGGTCTATTTAATACATAAATACAGCACCAAGTTCAGGATATCGGCAGAAGCTGTCGAATGGCCCCCGCCGCAGTCAGAGAAAAGCCGCCCGTCGTACATCCCGGCGCCGGAAACAACGTTGTCATCAACCCAAACCAGGCGAGCTCGCTCATTTTTTGCAATGATCAGCTCAGTGACGACTCGAGTTACAGCGCTTGAACCCAGTCCTCGAGTGCATTCGCAATGTAGGCAAAGAGTTTGGCGACATCGTTCCCGACTTTCAGGTCGGTCGTACGACGTGCATATTATTCCTGAGGTACGCTCCGTCTTTGTGATGCCTGTGGTTCTGACGAGCATGTCAGTTTGAGGTACCATCGACTTCACCCAGAATATATCCACGCCCGGATCGAGAAACTGGGTCACTCCTACAATCTTCGAATACTCCTCATCATGTGTGACGTCGTAAGCAGGCTCTATATGATTTCCTGGTCCCCATTCAAGTCATCCACAGACTCAGCACCAGGAGTTGATCAGGGAGCTCACCAAAGTAACGTGCTGTCCTCTCCCTGCGACCCGGTACGGATGATCGCTGCAGGTGTGTCTGATCAATAACCTCACTGTGATTGTCGCATGGAGGTACGCCCGTATCTTCGTCTCCTCGGTCGCGCTCAATTCGCCCCCGAAAGCAACGATGAAGCTGGTCAATATATTACAACGTTCAAGCAATTCGAACACAAGCCGCCAGACCTCATTAAGGAGCGGGTCGACAAGGACTATGAATCCCAGCTACGTACCGCGCTTACGAGCATCAGCAAGGTCAATAAGACTGACGTTGAGACGCTGCGCACGTCTCTTGGTGTACGTTCATACCAATCTCCCTCGCCAACAGCTCACGTTCCGTGAGCAGAGCTTTGCGGACATCGGTAGGACGTCTGCTGATAGACTACAAACTTTGCCTGGGTTTGGCCAGGTTAAAGTTAGGAGGTTAAAGGACGCGTTCGAGAAGCCATTCCGCAACCAGTCGACGAGTGCAGCTTTCTCTCTCGGCAACCAAGTGTCGCTTTTCCCACCCCGTAATGAAGAAGATGCATTACCCTTTGCGGGTGCAAACGACAAGGGGAAAGAAAAGGAAGCACCCCAGCTGACCTCACCCCCAGACCGCCTATTACGCGAACCGAGCCCTGTATGGGATATCGAGCTTGATCTTGTTTAGCTTGTCAACTGCTCATCGCATCTGTTGGGTCTGATACACGTCTAGCAGCCTCAGGACGCTCTGCAGTGAGGTCGAGTAGTAGAGATGCAATGTTACAGTAACTCTCCAGATATCGCAATTCTGCCATTTGGCTGGAGCAAACAGCACACCGTAACGCGGGTGCTCAGTGTGGTTCTGAATCTTGAAAGTATTACATCGTTATACTCGATCCATGTTCATGACACTCAAAAGTACACAACGGCAAATGGCAGTCCATCCGGCTGCAGCAAAGCAATCCACGATCGTATCGACGAGAGAGGTACCATAGTGTCTAATAGTGGGAAGGAATGTGGGTATAATTGACTGAATACGTTATACAAGTTCTGAGTAGAATTATTCGGGGTAGTAAGCATTTTGAACGAGTCACCCAAAGTGGAAGAGAATATCGGGAGTATGGCAGTATGACTACTCAGGAAAAAGGATATAATATAGCCAATGCATGAATACGCGGAAAGGGGAAGCCAGTCGTTTTCTGCAGCTTGATTTATTGGCGTCGTGGCGAAAAATAGGCTTTTAGGGTGGAGCCCCGTCGGCGTAGACGAACACCCATGAGTGCCATACGATCATAGCAGATACGCAATGTCAGACGTTGTATTGCAGCCTTCGCCCTCGATCGATCAAGATGAGTAGCACGGGTATCAACTAGGTTAGCCAAAGGTGATAAGTACCTCCCTTGCGATGTAAAGTTCACACACACCGATTTTACTCTGTAGAACCTCGAGAACTCTGCGGAGGAGCTCGAGAGGCGGCACGGGTGGTTTCTTAGACTTGGTTGGACTCTCTGGCGTCGAGGTGCTGCTCGAGGAGTTGATGATAGCACGCTCTTCCTCGACGTACGGTGCAATATCGAGCAGAGCTACAGACAGGATATCGATGTAATGTCTAAGTTCCTCGTAGTCCGTTGATTCATTTGTGACGTCGAAAAGCTCGTATGATCCAGCATCAGGGGAAAGTAGTAGCACGAGTGGTTCAAGGGGGGTTGTCTGGTCCTGAGTGATGTTCTAGTGGTTGCATTGTAACCTTAAAAAGGGCGAAACGCACATGCAAGGTTGTGGGCGCGGAAACAAGGAGGCGGTACGCGAGACGTCGTGCAATGTACCTCGTCCGACCACTGCCGCTTGCAAAAAACGCCACCAGCTGAGCTTTGTTGATAGGAGCTAATTGGCTGGCAAAGCTCAAGACTTTCTCCTGGATATCGTGGAGCTGATAAGTCGATGTTAGTGCGCGCATCTAAATGACATGGAGTGTCACACACAAGGAAGTCCGTTGCGCTATGGTTGCAAACAACATCTATAGTAATATTCAACTGGGTACGAAGTTCGCTCGCAGTCAATGGATCAAGTCCCATGATAGCCAGGACCAAGACTACGTTCGCTACGTCACCGGAAGGAAAAGCACCAGCGCTGGGGCGTATTCGTGAGTATTCTGGTCATTAAATGCACCATAAATCCTACTGACAGACTTGCCGTCTTCACGATCGCAAGAAGCCTTCTCAGAGCTTCCAGTAGTGTCTCATGGGTGACATGGTTCTTCTGGACGCGTTCCGTAATGAATCCAAATCCCTCGAGAACCGGGGCGCTAGCACCCAACCGGACTATTACGAAGAGAATGGCAGTGATAGGCATTTGCACCTTGAATGACTCCGATTGCCACAGGTCACGAAGCGCAATGCGGACAGCTTCGGCAATCTGTGAAGACGCAGAAAGCGCTGCCAAAAGTCAAAGCTAGGAAAGCGAAGCCTGAGGATAGCCTACCTAAATCAAGCAGCCGAGGAACGTTTGACAGTAAAATATCTCCGGGAACAGCAGCAAGTACACCAGCACGGAGAATCAAGTCGAACAGTGAATCATCTAAATAACATGCTTCGCTTCATGATCAGATTTATGTACCCAAAGGATACGTACCATGACTTCCGAGAGAATCATTCAAGCAAGTTAAGATAGGATGACCCGATAAAGGCGGAACCGGCATAGAATCAACCTCCATGTCCTCATCTGAGGATCGTATCCACAAGGAAACGCCCAGACTGGTTTTATGACTGGTATTTTGTGTCTTTTCTTTTCCTTTGTTAGGTTTATCACTAGCAAGTATCTTGTTGATGGCTTTACCAGCAACAGCGCCCAACATCTTGGACTCGCGATCACCGATAGTAAAGTCTTCCATGTCGCTAAGGGTAGTGGGGCTGACCGACTTGCATGACTCGTGAACAGCTTTCCAAGCAGCTCGCTCGTCTGCGAGGTGTGACTGATTCCCTGCTTCGAGTTCATTATCGGAGGCGATCTCGTGAGAACCATCCCTGACTGCTTCTTCTGCAAGACGAAGCGCAGCGCAACTCGTTCCACGCTTGTCCTCCAGTTCTTTCTCACGTAAGAGAGCCTGAAGGGGGTTTATCGCTTGTGATTTCTTGCGATTTGGTGGGAGGGGCCGCGACTCAATTTCACTAACTAAATTTGATGACTCTCCAATTGTTGCGGGTAGATGAAAGGCTGATGCCGGTTTGCGAGTTCTTGCGGAAGTTCGCGTCGGTCGCAGTGGTGGTGAGCGGGGATCCAGGGATCTAGGAATACGACGACCAACGGTTGAGTCATTGAAAGTAGAGGGCACACTCGACAACGGAGAAGAGAACATATCATTTGTCGCTCGAAGTGCAGGATATTGGGAGCTTGCAGGGGAAAGTCAATGCTAAAATTCAACTCACAGAACCCGAACTCACTATTGAATCTTGGAGTTGTCGATCAGGGGGAGATCGTCAATAAGTTCGCCATCGTCACTCTCTTCCAGCTCACGAAATGCAAAAGGTTGTTCGTCATCACTAGATTGGTAGGTAGCAAACGCCCTTGCTTTGATTTCTGCAATCAGTTTGGCAGTCTTCGCTTCTGAATCCATCGGTTCTGGGGTAGGAGGGAGCGGGGGAAGTTCATTTGAGTTAGGTGGTGAAGGAGGACATATAGACACATCCATGAGAGTCTGAAAAGCACTAGTGTTCCTAGGTGCTACCGCAGAGCAAGCAGGCACGTCTATGCGAAGGCAGGTGGTCCGTGCAGATGCGAGCAAACCACGGACAGGAGAAGATGGAGGTGTATCCACTTCCATAGCATCCTCGCGTACACGTGGTGAAGAGGAAGGTGAAGACTCAGAGGTCTTTTGTCTCCAAATGTGGATACCTTCTGCGACCTTCCCAAAGTCACGTAGTTCCGGGGCAGGGAGAACGAGCTCCGCTTCATCAGATTGACTACTGCAAATAACTTGCCTGCTGGAATCCGAAGGGGATGCAACCAAAGTGTTGTTGGATACCTGAGGTGGTGCTGGTTCCGAGACCGAAGAGTTGCGGAAAGGTGAGGTGACATATACGACGGCCGTCGGGCGCTTGGCATGCGGATCAGACTGGAATATCCTCATGGGTCTTCTCGGAGACTTTAGTTTGGGAAGGGGGCACGGAGATTTCCTGGGGTTATTACTATCAGGGGAACGAGCGCGCTTGCGTGTTGCCGTTGTCGAAATACCGCGCGTCAGGGGGGATGCGCCTGGAGAAAGTAAGGGAATAGAGGAGACAGATGCAGGTGCATGCTTACTAGAATTTACAGAAGAGTCACGATCTACGGCAGCCGTTGAGGCTCGTGTCGCCGGTCTCCTGCGCGTCGTGGGCATCACGGTCTCTGCGAGGCTGGACGACGTCGTCAACGGAGGGACAGAGGGTGAAGGTCCTTGTGCAAAGAAGTCTGTCAACTTTTTGCTCTTGATAGAGTTTTTTGCAGG
>JBBPKI010000235.1:0-32320 GCA_038089155.1 Nevesoporus exiguus
ATCTTAGGTCTAGCTTAGTGAAAAGCTTGGCTCTTTGGAGTTTATCTACTAGTTGACTTATGAGTGGTAAAGGATAGTTATTCTTGACAGTCCACTCATTGAGGTAGCGATAATCTTGTACCAGTCTTTTCTTTCCGTCCTTTTTTGGTATGAAGAAGTTTGTGGAGAGTGTGAGGGTCAGATATATCCTTTCTTAGTTTGTTCTTCCACGAAAGACTTCAGCTCTTCCATTTCGTCCTTACTCATGGAGAATATTTTTGCCTTTTTGGGTTGAAAGCCAGGCTTCAGCTTTATTTTGTGGTCCCAGGGTTTTCGTAAAGGTAGCCGTTCTGACTCCTTTTTGCTGAACACTTCGAGATAGTGATGGTATTCTTTGGGAACCATCTCTTCAAGAGTTGGTTCCTTCTTTTTAGATACTTTGAGGTTTTTGATGAACCGATGCACGGTTGAAGCATGCTTTAATTCTTCTTCTTCCTTGTGTGCCAAATTTGTTCCTTGGTCCAATAGCATATAGCAGGACCTTGGACACCTTGCCATCTTTACTTCTCCTTTGGTCCAGTCTATGGTTGGATTGTGCTTTGCCAACCATGTATATCCCAGGATCATAGGATTTTTGCCTAAATTGGTGACTTCCGCGATTAGATTTTCACAATGTCCTTGGTAATCTAGGATGATTTCCACCTGATGTGTAACTGCTCTGGCAGAATTCTTTGTTCCATCGACATTAAAGACAGGGATCTCCCTTTCCATTTTTTGTAAGGGGAGTTTGACTTCTTTGGCCCATTTCTTGTCAACAAATATTCCATTTGCGCCACTGTCCAAGAGGGCCTTGCATTGATGCTTCTTGTTCTTGGTAGTGGGGTGTGCGATTGAGATATCCATGAGGATCTCATGCTGCACCTTGGTGTTCCTTAAGAGGATTCGTTCTGGGAAACTATCCTCATAAATATTTTTTTATTTTTCTTTGACCGAATTAAGCCTGCATTCCCATGCAGCAAGCTCCTTTTGGGGAGACCCAGTCTCGGTTGTGGGTAGGTGTACCCTATAAATAGGACTAACTGATTCAGAGTCTGAGGAATAACAAGTAGAACTGTCCGAATCGTTATTGAAGTCTTGTCTGTATTGTACATAAGGGGATAGAGAGGAGAAACTATTTTTTGTATTTAGTGTCGGCTTCTGAGGTCCCAGATCCCTCAGTTGCCATAACCTTTTCCCACCTTCTTCATTTCTGTGTCATGAAGGTCGAAGAAGTATGCTTTCATTTGTTCGAAGTCCATTCCTTTTATGGCCTTCGCTTCTTTGGGCTCTTCTTCTTTTTTCTCTTCTTCCTTCTTGGTCATTTCTCTGATTTGTGGCCTTTGTTGAGGCCCTTGTGCCCTTTTCCAGCAGTTGAACTTATGTCCTCCACCGAGGAATTTGTATTCTCCACATTCTTTTTTTGGATTTGGGCAGTCTCTGGCAATATGCCCTTCCTTGTCACAATTGTAACATTTGGAGTTGCGTTGCTGCAGAGCTCCAATGTCCATAGGTTGCCCTCTTCCTCCATAGGTCTGGGCTTGACCTTCCTGTGTTGTACTGGTAGAAGGTCTTTGCGAGACCTTCTCTGTCTTCCTGAGTTTGAATGACTCAAGTCTTGCTCCGACTTCTTTTGCAGTCTCTACGTAGTCTTGAATGCAAGTTCTTCTCTTGCCATCCTTGTAGATCTTCCTTGCTAGGTTCTCTGACAAGGCCTTTTCAAAGAGCCTGACCCCTTGAGGGTCTGGCTTAGCCGGTTCTCCTCCTGTGTCGTAGTAATATCCTAACCACCTCATGGTAAAGAATTGAGCAGATTCATCATTCATTTGTCTGCACCATTCTAACTTGTTTCTCGCTTCGTCATCTTCATTTATGGACTTGAAGCAGGAACTCAGGGTTTTCCCAGCCTTGTTTGTGTGGGCCAGTCTTCTGTTTTCATAAAGTGTTGGAGCTGCTGTCTTGCCCATTGTCCTGCTCCGAACTTGTCTTTTTCTCCAGTTTTTACCCCAATTCTCATTAGGGTAGCGATTGTTACTTGTTCATTGGTAAGAAAAGATTCTGGATTTTCTTTTATATACAAAGCCATATTCATTTGCCATCCTTCGAACAAGTCCTTATTTCTGTCAAACTTTCCAGGGTCCAGTACCATTTCTACCTTTTTGGATACCTTCACCTCTGTGGCTTCTACTCTCCTTTTCCCTTTTTCCTTTTTAAGCTCTGTGAGCTCTTCTTGTAGGGCCAGTAGTTGATCAGCCAACATCTTGATGTACTCTGCGGACATTTCTGTTTCTGTCGTGGGAGCGGGTGTGGGAGGCAATTGGGAGATCCGGTCTGGGGATGATGGCTGGTCTCCTAAGGGGTTCTCGGATGAATTGTCAGTCTCTGAGTCGATGAAGGGGAGCAGGTTCCAGTAAGGGTACCACGATGTGGTGGTTTTCTTCTGGAACCGGGGTTACTTCAGGTTCAGGCGAAGGGGAGAGAGATGGCATGTGAAGGTTTCAAAGCTGGTTTAATAATTCTTGCACTTCTTCTAATGCCTCAATGCCCTGTCTCAGTTGGGGGCGGTGATCTTGGTAGAGTTGTACTTGTAAGACTCTTGCCCTGAATGCCAGTGCTTGGTCTTCGGGGATTCCGTGCACCTGAAGGAGGAATTTGTCAAAGGGTTCGTTGTTGCAGATTTGGTTGAGGAGGTATGGTAGAAAGTTGACGTCTTCGAAGATGTTGACTAGGGGTACTGGTGTAGGAGTGTGGTAGTATTCTTCGTTATTTGGATGGTAGTGGATCCATCCGTCTTGATCTTCTCTTCCTGCAAAAGGAGGGGTTTGTGAATTTTCCTCTCTCTCCTCACTGGGAGTGTTGGTGGTTCTTTGTGTTGGTGGGGGAGTCTTGTCTTTGTACCAGTGGAAATAGCTGAATTCGTCTAACCACCTATTGTTGGGGTCGTATTTGAGAGCTTCCCTGTTTTCATCAAGGGGCGGAGTTCGGTTTACAACTGTCTCCTCGGAGGGGAGGCGAACCTCGATCTTCTCGGGCTTAGGGGCTTGGGATGGGAACATCCAAAATTCTTAAAGAAGCGTGGACCTTGTCAACACCAGCTTCTACTTGATCGGGACAATAGCCTCCACGACTCGAGTCTTCGAAAACGTGTACGTAGGCTAGTGATGTCGGGCACAAGACCACTCTTGCGACACCAACTAGCAGTATAGACTATTCTTAAAAGGAAGTGGCCTCACGTGGACCTGAGCCTAAGCTCCTTCAAAGTAGAACGTGCAGAGGTGGTGTTTAAACCAATTAAGAGCTCTCAAGCTCACCCCTTGACAACTGTCTTAAGGATCGGTTGACCTTCACCAGCGTATAGCCAGGGTATACGTAAAAGGTAATGTGCGCGAGAAAGTGTGTGGGTGAATGTGTGAAAGTATGGTAAGGTTCCCTTTGCCCCTAGGGTCCAGGGTTGTCGCGAATGACGGCGAGGTGATGAGGAAGTGTGTGAGGGAAGTGGTATGCAGTCAAGTCCTAATGTTGGCAACATATCCAGTTAAGGCTTCGGTCACACACTAGAGGCTTGCTTAGAGTCAAGAGGAAGGGGAATCAACCAGGACTTGACTGAAGTCCAGTCATTGATGTATTTGGGTTTATATACTACAGGATACTCTAGGGCAGGTGTGTGAAGACTTACTAAGGTAATGATGTCACTGTGGAGTGGAATTAGAGATAAGGGCCTAGAGCAACGGTAATTAAAGAAGTGTGGGGATAAGGGTCTAGAATGAGTGTGAATGAAGTGGAAGGGTTTGACCTAGACTTGGTCAGGTGACATGTCCCACGGTCATGTGACAGTGGTCATGTGACTTGATAAGATAAGATAAGCTGAGAAATCATAACAGAGACGTTCTTCTACAGAGGGAATGAAAGACTTTCCTAATGGAGGATAAGCTCTAGGTTCATACCCCATCATGAGGTAGTAAGACGATTGGTGGGTGGATGAGTGTGCTGCGGAGTTGTGGGAGAATTCTGCAGTTGGAAGTAAGGTACTCCAGGTACCAGGGCATCCTTGGCAAAAGATCTGAAGATAGACTTCAAGCTCCTGGTTGGCTCTCTCAGTTTGGCCATCTGTCTGTGGGTGGTAAGTGGAGGAGAGTTTTATATTATACTGAAGGAGTCTGGCTAGCTCTTTGGCAAAGGAAGAGGCGAACTGAGGTCCTCTATCAGAGATACATCGTGCAGACCGAATCTAGGGAAGATATGCTAGAAAAAGAGTGATGCTACTCTGGTGGTGGAGATGTTTTTGGTACAAGGGAGGAGGATTACCCCCTTTGTAAGGCCATGGTTGACCACGACCAGAATTGAGTCAAAGGAATTGGAAAGTGGAAGATCCGTAATGAGATCCATAGAGATCTGCTGGAAGGGGCACACAGTGGAGGTGGAAAGAGGCAAAAGGGGGGGCACAGTAGGATTGGTATTTGGTTTGGAGGCTTGGCAGAGAGCACAGCCGGAAATAAAGTGAGAGATAAACGAACACATGCCAGGCCACCAATAATCATGAGAGAGGTGAGCATAAGTATGGAAGAGGCCCTCATGGCCCCCGCTGGGAGAGGAATGAAGGGATGAAACAAGCTCTTTGCATGCTTCAGGGGGAATGAAGAGGCACCCTTTGTGGTAAAGATGCAAGGCATCATAGTGCCAATCAGCAAGGGAAGAGCGAGGGAAGAGGGGGAGAGGCTTCTCCATAGCATGTACAGCCTCAAGGACAAGCGGATCAGTGGCAGAGGAGCTGGAAATTCTGCAGGTGAGTGCAAGGTCTAATGCAGAGATGATCTCAGGAGCAGTGAGGATGGGGTGAATATTGTCAGAGGACGTATCAACATCATGACAGTGGGACAATGCATCAGCAGGAGTCATGGCTGTTCCAGGGAGGATGGTCCAAAGGAGATGGTATTCCTGAAGAAAGAGACTCCAGTGGGCTTGGCAATGTGAGAGCTTCTGTGGTGCTGTCATAAAAGAGAGGTTTTTGTGGTTGGTGAAGATGGTGACCACATGCTCAGTCCCTAAGAGATATTGTCACCATTCTTCCAAGGCATCAATGACAGCTAGGAGTTCTTGATCATAGATGTCATAGTTCCATTCAGCATCATTAGGCATGTGGGAAAAATAGGCACATGGATGAGAGTCTCCATTGACATCCTTTTGCATGAGGATAGCACCAACAGCTATGAGAGATGCATCTGTCATGAGGAAGAAGGGTTTAGTGGTGTCAGGAAGAATGAGGACAGGAGTGGAGGAGAATATCTCTTTGAGACGTCAGAATGCTGTTTGTTTGGCATCATGCCAGATCCAGGGCTGAGTGGTTTTAGTCAGGAGGTTGAGAGGGGCTGCTATGTCAGCGAAATTGGGGATGAATAAATTTGCAATAAAAGTTACAAAAACTTAGGAAGGAATGGACAGCTTTGACAGTGGAGGAAGGTTGCCACTTGGCGATGGCGGAGAGTTCAACGGGGTCCATGTGTACTTGTCCATTTCCTACAATGATCCCAAAGTACTTAATTTCTGGAGCATCAAAGGTGCATTTTGAGAGTTTGAGCGTTAGCCATGCTCCCCAAGGTGTGCTAGAACATGATGAGTGCGATTAATATGATCAGGAAGAGTAGAGGAATGAACTCCAAGATTGTTTATGAAGATCTCGAGCCATCCTTCAGGGGTGATGTCTCAGAAGACCCAGTTCATAAAGGCTTGGAAAGTGGGTGGTGAGTTACACTGTCCAAAGAACATAACAGTATGTTCATAAAGACTGAGAGGAGTGATAAATGCAGCTTTCCACTGGTCTTCTTCGCGAATGCGGATGTTATTATATCCCCAGCGAATATCGAACTTAGAAAAGTATCTTGAGTTCTTCATTCAATCAATGAGCTTGGAGACGAGAGGGAGTGGATAGGCATTCTTGACAGTATGTTCATTCAAGTACCTGTAATCCTGACAAGGGCAAAGTGATCCATCTTTCTTTGGGACAAAGAAGAGAGGGGATGCTTGGGGCAACTTGGATTCGATGATATGCCCTGTGCGGAGGTGTTCTTCAACAAAAGCTCTACAGGCTTCCATTTCAGCAGGGTTCAAGGCATAAGCTTTGGCTCGCTTAGGAACAAAGGAGTCCTTAGGCTCGATGACATGGTCATAAGGGTGATGAGGGGGGAGGATGTCATGGTTCTTCTCTTCAAAGACATCAGAGAAGTCAGCATATGGTTCAGGAAGGGTAACTTCTTTCTTGACATCTTTTTGAGCAATCTCTGTGGCAATAGTGGTCTTGCATATGGTTTCGGCAGTTAGCCAAGCATTTCTTTTCACCAGTCCTAACTCAATATTCCGATTATCATCCAATCCTAACCATCAGAGGAGATATCGTTTGGAGGTATCGTCGTTCATGGGGAGAGGTTCTGCTGGGAAGGAAAGAGTTCTGCTCTTCCAGTCAATGGTAGGGTTGCGGTCAGCAAGCCAGTTCATTCCTAGGGTCTTCCTAGTCCAATGATCATAAAGCGGAGGGTTTCTGTTCGTTCTGGGAAAGTAATGGTGGTGTTGGAGAAGAAGCGGATTGTCCCAGCCTGGTTGGGAGTTCTGTCTATGTTTAATGCTTGGATAGATTTGGAGAGAGGGTGGAAAGGGAGGCCAAGTCTTTTGGCTAGTCAATGGTCAATGAAAGTTCCAGTGGCTCTGCAGTCAATGAGCACAGTGGTGTCGATGGTTTTTGTTCCATGAGAGAGTTTGATTTGGATGCGAATTGATTTCTCAGACTTGGATGATAGAGTTACATGGGCAATATTATGGAGAGGTAGCATCTACTCATCTCTCCTTCTCAAAAATCCTCAGTTACTTCCATGATAGAGGCAATGGATTTCTGCACAGGTTTGAAGCTCTGCTTCAATTCCTGGAGGATCTGCTGAGTGGTCTTCCCTCCAGCAGTGAGGGAATTGATGTATTGCATCAGCTCCTGGTTAGGCTGTGTCTGCACAGCACAAATTCTATTGGGGTTGTGAGGGGGATGAGGCGGCAGAGCAGAGGTTGACTAATTTGGGTGGTTCCTAGTAGAACAGCCACTTTGTTTGCAAATGAAACACAGCTTGTTATCCAAGCATCGCTTTTGTTCGTCAGGGGACAGATTCAAGGTGTTGATGTCCATAGCATTGAGGTCTCTGGCAGGGGTATGAGGGGCAAAAGATCTTTGAGGGAAGGTGTGAGCAGGGGCAGTCCTAGCGGTAGTGGTAACTCTAGGAGCCATTCGAATCCTGTTGGCTTCGAATTGCTCAACCATTGAGTACCAATCCGAGATCTTCTTTGGCAATGTTTCTAATCCAGCCATTTTGGAACGATGGTACTGGTGAAGGCCTTGGTCAAAGAGGCCGATGAGAGCGAGGTCATTAGTGAGGGCAGCAGTGGTGGAGAGGATGTGGAAATCCGACACATATTTGTGTAGGTCAGAGACATTGTTCTGTCGCAAAGTGACAAGCTTTTTCATGGCATCAGCAGCAGAATTGATGAGTTTGAAGGCTACCTGGAAGGTGGCCTTGAAATCATTGTAGCTTCCAAAGGAAGGAGGGGTCTTGGTCATCACCTCTTGGCAGATGACAGTAGCCCAGGCAAGGGCGGAGTCCTTCTTTATATATGACAGGGCGAAAGCGATTTGTCTATCATCAGTGGTATAAATCTCTTTGTTGATATGGAGGTAGGTGTCGACTGAGAGGATCCAAGACTCAGCTGTGAAGGCATCTCCATCATAGTCAGCAGGGACGCCAATCTTGATCTCAGTAGGTTTAGACGACATCTCTTCGTCGGAGTCTTCGTTATCAGATGGTTCTGGGGAAGGAGGATGACAGGGTGGTTGCGAATGGGTAGGTTGGACAGGGATGACAGGAGTAGGAGCAGAGTATGCTGAAAGCAGTAGAGCAGCAGAGGTATTGTGCTCAGGACAACGTACTATTTGAGTGACAGGTGCAGCCCAAGGGTCTGAAGAACTACCAGGTCCAATGGCAGGCTCTGGTTCTTCAACTTCGATGGGTTCAGGCTCAGAGGACTCTCCTCTAACAGCAGCTCGACAAAGTGCTTGTTCAAGTAGGGCATTGTGACAATGCAGTGTATCAGGAGGATAATTTGGGTTAGGCGACCCAGAGATTCTTTGGGATGATGATGTTTTGACAAGAGGTTCCCTACTCTGATGGTGGGAGGGGAAAAGGGAAAGCTAGACTTTTTGTTATGGAGCATGTCCTTCTGGACTGCAAACAACAAGAGCTCTTTGCAAGGAGGCACTCATGAAGAGGCACAATGTCTCACAGCAAGCAAAGAGGCAAGAGGGAACAGTTGGGTGACTGTTCAGGCAAGGACAAGTCCAGACTAGAGGAGGTGGAATTGCACAGGTCTAGCTTGGGGTTTACAAGCAGGTAGCTAGCTACTTTATAGTCCAAAGAATGCGCATGGACCAAGATAAGGGTAGGCATGGAAAGAGACAGAAGATGATGGAAAGAAGATAGAAAAGGGAATACTACTGTGGATAATGGTATGGATCACAACAGCGTGTGAGAGAATGCTGTTAGGAGGTAATGTCCTCAAAGAGGATAACTAGGTAAAAACGGAAATGATGAAAGAGTAGTCAAGCTCATCCAGTGAGAAGGTGACTAGGAATTGTACATATTTTGTGTGCGGATGTGGATACATAAAAGGGATGCTTTCGGAAATAAGGAGAAGTCCAGGGTGCAAGGATAAAATAGTAACAAGCAGCACTTTGTCCAACCCTAGCAAGTGAAGTGCCAAACCCCCCGTGCCTCCACTCCAGAGTGCACTCCGGAATTGCCACTAGCCCTTGGACTTATTGCCCCCCCACTTCCTTGTCATTGCTATTGCATTTGCATGTGCATGCAAGAGAGATGGTGTAGTCCACTCTGTCAGCCCCCTCCAGCCTTTGCTGGGATGGGTAAGACACCTCCAATAGGAAAGTCACCCTTGCAACATCCGACTTCCCTCTACCCTCAATTCTGTTATCTCCAACCTTTCGGACCTCAAATCTGGAGGTCACTCTGCTTTCTCTGATGCCAACTCTGGCAAGTCCAGATGACATGGTATTGGGCCCTCTTCAGGTCCTTTCTTCCTCTCTCTGTTCCATTTTGCCTCTGCTTTATGCCATTCTGTCATTTTTTCTTTGTTTCCTCTTGTTCCCTTCCTCTAACCTTTCCTACCTAAGGACCAAAAGTCTGAAGGTAACTCCATTTGTTGTTTGCTGACTCTGGCTTATCAGGTTAGTCCAGACATCAGGGTAAAAGTTCCCCTTTTGGTTCTTTCCCTTTCTTCCTGTCCTCCATTCTTGTTTTAATACTGGGTTATGATGGTTGACTCCTCTTCAAGGAGTGCCATCACTGGTTGAGGAACATCCTCTGTTTCACTCCACTTCTTGTCTGTGAACTCCAGTTGTGTCCAGTCAGTCTGGACATGAAGGTAAAGGTTCCCCTTCAGGCCTTTCCCTTTTCTTTTCCCTTTTCCTATGTTCCATCCTTTCATTCGGACACTGGGTCACGATGGCATACTCCTCTTCAAGGAGTGCCATCACTGGTTGACGAACACTCTGTTTCATCCTTACCTGACAATCACAAGTCCAAAGGCAACTCTGACTTGCTCTGGCAACTCTGGAGCCTTTTCTTCTTGAAGCTTCCTCTTCACTATGGTTGCTTCTGCTCCTTTTGTTCTTCCTTGTTTTATCCTCTGACCTTTGAACCTGAGGACCACAAGTCCAATGGTTATTTGATTTTCCACCTCCAGTGCTGTGACGCTTAATAGCCACCACTCTGGTCGCTCCAGCCTCGCACTCTGCTCCCTCTGAACCTGAAGACATCAAGTCCAAAGGTAACTCTGTTTCAACTCTGGTTCACTCCAGCAACTCCAGAGTTTCCATTTCTTTTCTTCTTTTTCTTTCTGTTTCTGTTTTTCAGACTTGGAACCTGTGTCACCCTTGTCTGCACTCTCCTTAAGAGCACCTCATGATGCACCCCTCCAATTTCTTCCTCCATTTTCTTGCCCTTCAGTGCTGTCAACTCCAGTGGCATCTGGTCTGTTCCAGACCACTCTGTTTCCTTCTGTTCTATTTTCCAGACCTGGGACCATGTTTCCCTTGTCTGCACTCTCTTCTAGAGCACCTTGACACAATCCTTCATCCTTTCTCCTTTGTATCTCCAGACATTAGATCTAAAGGTAACTCTGTTCTAACTCTGGTTTGCTCCAGCAACTCCAGACTCTTTCCTTTCTATCTTCTGTTTTCTTGTCTTTTCTGTTCTCCAGACCTGGGACTTGTGTCGCCCTTGTTCACACTCCATTTTGAAGCACCCCCAGATACATCCACTCGATTTACCCTCTGGGTCCACTCTGGACCACTCTGTTTTCACTCCGACTCTGTCTTCCTGTGTCTATATCTCCTGTTTCTGACCCCTCTGTGCTGTCTACTCCAGCAGCATCTGGTCCATTCTGGGCCACTCCATTTTCATTTTTGTTCTTCTCCTTTCCCTCTGTTGGCCCTTTGGGCCTTCACCTTTGACAACTCCTGACAACTTCATTGAACTCTGGTCCACTCCAGACCATTTGTCTCATTTTCTCTTCCTTTGGGCAATCCACCTCTGTAGTCTTCACACCAAACCTCTTTGGGTTCTCTATGTTTGTTTAGTATAGGACACTGCACACTCGCCCACTAAAATGATTTGTTGATCATTGGGTTTAAGAAGCTGCAACTTTGTCTAATGTACTCTTACAGATAGAATGCCAAACCCCTGCACTCCAGGACTCCATCCAGAAATCTAATCCTTGGAGTTGCACCTCCAGGATTTGCCCAAGGCCTCAGGCCTTCTGTGGTCATTGTCTGCGGACCTCCAACTGGCTTTGTCCAGAATTTTCCCCACACTAAGGACTGACCAATGATTCATCCAATTTAGCTCTCTGCCATCACTGGCATTTTTATAGTTCATTGCTGTCATCTTTGTTGTCTTTCTTCTATGTCCTCAACCTTTGTGGTCTTGTCCTGCAGACCTCCGACTGGCTTTGTTCCAGACATCCTTTCCTGCAATTAGGACTGACCAAGATTGTCTTTGGCCTCTGCCAAACTCCAGTATCATTTCCTTCTTCAGAACTTCTCTGCTTTCCATCCCATCTGTTCATTTCTGCTTTTTCTTCTTTTATCTCTTCTATTTCTGTGTTTCTTTCAACTTTGTTACATCCACCTTACTCTGAATTACTCCGGAGTTATCTCTGATTACCTCTGATACAACTCTGATAATCTCTGCTTTTGGTAGCTATTTTGTCCTTCTAATATCTCTCCTCTGTTGTTACTTTACTCTATGCTTTCCTTATACTCCATGGTCAGCATTTTCAGGTTCCTCTTGGGCCTTGAGGGCTTGGCCTTAAAGGGGAGGCACCACCCATCACTGCCTCACCCTATCACCTCCATCCTTCAACTCTGGTGCACTTGTTGCACACCTCTGCACCATCTCGTACCTTGTGGTACACTCCCAAACCTCTGCTCACTCTGGCCATTCCAGAGTTATTCCTCCAAAGCCTCTGCTTCAATTCCGTCTTCACCTCCAGTACCCTCAAGGTACCCCTCTGCCTAATTCCACTTCCTCAACCCTCCTGTGGCTCCTCTTATGTGGTGCCACCTGGATTTCCTCTTAAGCTTTCCCCTCCAGCTGTCAAGTCTGGGTTCTCCAGGTCAAGTCCAACCAGAGGTCCAAAAGGGCTGAGGGGGAAAGCGGAGGTAAGTGGCAGAGGTGGACTGGAGTCTGAGTGGAGTAACAGAGATGGAGGGGAACTTAAGAGGACTTGGCACAGGACTTGTGTGTCGCACCCTTGTCTAAGTCCAGTTCTTGGATTTTGGAGGACATAGGTGCAGAGGTTCCAGAGAGGAAGAGGGACAGAGGAAGGTGAGGTGAGGGAGATCAGATGAGAGTAGGAGGTGACTTATGTGATATTCATACTGAGGACATACAGAGCAGAGTACAGAGACTTATATACTGAGGAGAAAGGTGACTAATTCTAGGATTGATGTGAGATGTAAAATGGAGGAGTTCAGGGATAAGGAATAATGGAAATCAAGGGATAAGTGAAACATAGGGATGAGTACAGGGTTGGGATATACAACAATGTCATAAGGATGAGTTATGAAAGAGTTCAAATAAGAAAACTACAAGGGTGAAGGAAAACTGACCAGAGTTGTGGCAGAGTTGAGATTGGAGGCACTGGAGTTGAGTATGAGGATGGAACTTTGAGGGATAGATGATAGAGGATAACGGATGGAGGGGCTGGAGTTTGCTGGAGTTGGCATTATAGGGGAGTGGATGGCTGGATGTAACAGTGCCTTCCAATTAGGGCTGAGCTCTTGAGGCCATGGTAGCACAGATGGATGGTCAGAGCCAGTCTGCAGAGGTGGTCAGGCCCCTTTGGAAAGGACAACTGAGACAGATAAGGATGAGTAGTCTGGCACATACCATGCAGAGTCTGGAGTTGTTCACCTTGGAGTGCAAAATGGTTGTCCAGTGCTTGACCAGCTTGAAACCTGTACCACAACTTTCTCCAGTAATGGCCAGGGCTAGCAAGTAGTGGAGCCCTAAATCTAGTAAACACTAGGGTGTGATGCTGCAGGTCTGCCTTAAGGCTCTCGAAGAGTGGGGGAAACAGAGGGTGATGAAGTGAGGTGGAGGAGCGCAGGAAATGCAAGTGAAGGTGCCAGTGAAGGATGAGGTGCAAGCTTGGATGGCAGCAGCAGAGGGTAGGTGCAGGGTGGAGCTAGGTGGCTGGTGGAGGATAGAAAGTACAGAAGCAAAAAAGTGACAGAGGAGAAAAGGAGAATGGAAAGAAACAGAAAAGAGATGAAGCGGAGAGAGGAAATAGAGGAGCAGAGTAGTCTAGTTTTTGGTCTATGATGGTTTTTTATGATCTTTTTATGTTTTCTTTCGTTTTTTATCTTTTGTTTTGTTTTTCTTTTTAGCATATGTGAAGACATAGGTAACGGAGTGAAATGATAAAAGAAAAGGACAAAAGGAAAAGGGGGGACTGAGCCAGAGACTCCTAATCTGGAGTAGGCAGTGGTCCAGGCTTGTCTGGATACTTCCGGTGGAAGTCTGAGATGAAGTCTTTTGCATTCCCTAACTCTGTGGCTAAAAGCCGGGAGGTCTCTTCGTCAGTTCCTTCATATCCAAGCCAGTGCACCAGGTATAGGAGTTGGCAGTGATGCCTTCTCTGATCAATCTTGGAGTTGAGGATCTCCATGATCTCATACTCTGGCTCCCTGTCAACCTCAACAGGAGGCAGCAGAGACTGGATGTGGTTTGGTATAGTATTTGGAGTTAAAATTTCTAACTGTGAAACATAGAAAACAGGGTGAACAGAATACATAGAATCTAGTAATTGTAGAGTAAAGGAAACACTGCTCAGATGGGTGATGATTTGGAAAGGTCCAAGGTTCTTCTCTGAAAGCTTCTTAGATGGTCTAGTGGAACAGAAGTATTTTGCTTTGACATAGACCAGGTCTCCAATTTTGAAGTCTAGAGGTGGACTATGCTTAGTGTTGGCAGAGCCTTGGTAGCATTTCTAGGCTTCTGACATCTCTGACTGGAGGAACTCATGGAGTTCATTTAGGTCAGTGATGTAGTCAGAGGCTGCAAAGGAGGTTAATGGATGATTGGAGTAGATGAAGAAATTCAGGTGATAACCCTTATTGGCAAAGAAAGGTGATACACCAGTAGTGGCACTAGGAGCATTGTTGTATGTGAATTCTGCAAGGGGGAGAAGATCAGCCCAATTATCTTGCTGATAGTTACAGTAGACCTGGAGATAGTGCTCCAAGGTCTGATTTGTGTGCTCCATTTGTCCATCACCTTCCAGATGATATCTGGAAGTGAAGTGGAGACACATGTCAAGGGCTTCTCCTATAGAATGGAAGAAATGGGATACAAACTCTGAGCCCTGGTCAGAGGTAACGTGGGCTGGAACTCTGTGCTTAGAAAAGACATTGCTTAAGAATAGTTTGGTGAGGCTGGTGAAGTTGATGGTGTCATGGGTAGGGATGAAGATTGATTGTTTTGACAGTCAATCAATGACTATGAGGATGGCAGTGAAGCCTTGTGATGGTGGGAGTTGCTTGATGAAATCGATAGAGATGGAATTCCATGGCTTCTCTGGCATCGGGAGTTGCTTTAGGAGTCTGTAAGGACAATGATGGGGGACCTTGGCATGGGTGCAGGATGTGCAAGAACTAATGTAGTCCTTGACAAATGTTTGGATGGCCGGCCAGGTATATTCGTGGTGGATGAGGTCTAGGGTGCAGTTTTGTCTGAAATGGCCTGTGGTTGGATGGTCATGGAATGTCCAGAGGATGTGGAGTCAGAGGTCATTGGCATCCAGGACGTAGATGCAGTTGTTACAGAGTAGTAGGCCATCTGGGGAGATGATCCAGCATGAATCTGGGAGGGAATTGGTGGATAGGAGTGGTGATACTATGGGGTCAGATGGGAGAGTAGAGCAGATGTTGGAGTGGAGTTGGTTGATGTCAACGAGTTGTGAAGCCCAGAGTACCAGAGCTTCAAGGTAAGTAGTGTGGAGGGAGACAGTGAGGTCTGCCGATGTGAAAAGGAGCATTGGGGTGTCGAGGGTGGTAGCTCAGAGGGATGGAGCAAGCTGCTCTTGGGTGAAGATTGGTCTATAATTGTCAGGGTTAACTTGAGTGTAGTCCTTGTCCCCTTCTTTAGGGTAGATGTCCCATCATCAAATGAGGGCATTGGGCTTAGCTCCGAGTTTACCTGGATGGTAATAGATGGTGAGGTTGAATTGGCAGAGGTACTCTGACCAGCACACTTGGCAGCAGGTCAGGAGTTTGGTACCTGTAAAGTATTCTAAATTCTTGTGATCAATATATACTGTCACTGGAGTTGTGGAGTCTTCTAAGTAGTGGCACCATTGGGAGAATGCCTCAAAAATGGTGAGGAGCTCTTTGTTGTGGGTGTCATAGTTCAACTCTGTGTCCTGGAGGGAGCAGGAGTAGAATGTGACAGGATGGAGTTCACCACCCAGAGGGATGACAGAGAGGATTCTGGTGATGGCATAGTTGGAGGCATCAGTTTCAATGGTGATCAGAATATCCGGAGTCCAGTGGACCAACATCAGAGTGGTTATGAATGCTTCCTTGAGAGAATGGAAGGTCTTTTGGCAGGTCTTGGAGAAATTCCAAGGGGCACCCTTTCAAGTAAGGCAGGTTAATAGAACTACAATGTCAGCATAGTTGTGAATGAATCTGTGATAAAAATTGGCAAAGCCAAGGAATGCTTGCATGTCATTGATCTTCTAAGGCTCTGGCCAGTCTGTGATTGCCTTGATCTTGTCCTTGGCCATAGAGAGGCCAGAGAGGGAGAGGACATATCCGAGATACTCCATGGAGTTTGCATGCCACTTGCACTTCTCTGGCTTCAGGTAGAGACTGTTAGTGTGGAGTTTGCAGAGTACCTCCTGGACATGCTTCCAGTGAGTGGCAGGGTCATGGGAGTAGATGAGGATGTTGTTGAGATATACCACAATGCAGATATTGGGCATGTCCATGAAGATGCTATTAACAAACTGCTGGAAGGCAGCAGGGGCATTAGTTAGACCAAATGGCATTACCAGCCACTCAAATGATTCATAGTGGGTCTGGAAGGTCATCTTCCATTTGTCACCCTTGGTGATGTGGACCAGGTGGTATGCATGCCAGAGGTCAAGCTTGATGTAGATCTTTGCTCTGCTTGGAGCATTGAGGAGGTCAGATGTGTGGGGAAGGGGATAGCGGTCTTTTTTGGTGATGGAGTTGAGGCCTTGGAAGTTGACGCACAGGTGGAGTGACCTGTCCTTCTTCTTAATGAAGAGCATTGGAGCTGTGTGCGGAGAACTGAAGGCCTGGATGAAGCCAATTCGGAGATGTTCATCAATGAAGTTGTGAAGGGTCTGGGTTTTGGTAGGGGAGAGAGAGTAGAGCTTTCTGATTGGAGGGGAAGTGTTATGGAGCACGTCCTTCTGGACTGCAGATGACAAGAGCTCTTTGCGAGGAGGCACTCACAAAGAGGCACAATGTCTCACAATGAGCAAAGAGGCCAGAGGGAACAGTTAAGGCAACTGTTCAGGCAAGGACAAGTCCAGACTAGAGGAGGTGGAATTGCGCAGGTCTAGCTTGGGGTTTACAAGCAGCTAGCTAGCTACTTTATAGTCCTGTAATGTGTGCATGGACCAAGATAAGGGGAGGCATAGGAAGGAGAAGAAGATGAAGGAATAACTGCAGAATGACTAAGTGGATAACAACAGCGTGTGAGAGAATGCTGTTAGGAGGTAATGTCCTTTAAGGAAGATGACTAGGTAAGAATGGAAATGGTGAAAGAGTAGTCAAGCTCATCCAGTGAGAAGGTGACTAGGAATCGTACATATTTAGCATGCAGATGTGGGAACATGAAAGGGATGCTTTCGGAAATAAGGAGAAGTCCAGGGTGCAATGATAAAATCATAACACCTGGATACATTTCATACACATTCTGTTTGTACTCCCCTTTGCTTTCTTCATCCCTTTTCCATCCCTTACAGGACCCTTGATACTGTCTCACTTCTTCCCTGACATCCTTGATGTCCCTGTTGACTCTCTAGTATAAAACCTCTGTACCTCTATTGTGTATCCTTAGCATGAATATTGAATTAGTCACCTCTCTCCACTCTTGTCATGATCTCCTCCTCCTCTTGTTGGACCTCCACTCCTCTGAAATATGAGGACATGGACCTGTTCAAGGGCATGACACATAAATCCTGCACTGATGTCCTTTCTATGCAACTCTGCTCCAACACCTCCGCTCTGGACTTTGGTCTAACTCCAAGACAAACTTCACCAACCACCCCTCAGTACCTCTGGATCTCTGATTGGACTTGAGTCCGGAGAGATCAGACAATTTAACAATTTCCTTATCTGCTATTGGATAGTTCCTCTGCTTGGAGATCATGGAGGTGAAGGAAAAGACAATAAGGTGCCATTTGTTGCCTTGCTTAATTGAAAGGACTGTGCTGGTTGTGAAGTTGGATGTGTCAGTCTCTAGCCAAAACTTGCTATTGTTTTCAGGATATGTGAGGATTGGAGCACTTGTGAAGCTTCTTTTAAGGAGTCAAAAGCTTCTTGTTCTTTAGGTCCCCATTGCGATTCTTGGTCCTTCTTGGTAAGGTCATTCAAGGGATGAGAGACTTTCAAGAAATCTTCAATGAACCTTCAATAGTAATTGGTGAGTCTGAGGAAACTGCAGACTCCTTTGACATTTTTTGGTATAGGCCACTCAAGAATGGCCTCCACATTGCCCTTTTCCATCTTAATTCCTTCAGTGTTAACTACCATCCTGAGGAATTTGACTTCTTTCTGCTTAAAAAAGCATTTTTCTGGTTTCAGGAATAGGTCATGGTCCTGTAACTGTTTTAAGACTTCTTTGACAATTTTATCATGTTTCTCTGTGTCATCAGTCTTGGTAAAGATCATTATGTTGTCAATATATATAATGAACTCTGTCCATATCAGCAAAGATCTCATTTATCATTTGCTGAAAGGTTGCTGGGGCATTACATTGTCCAAAGAACATTACTAAAGGTTCATACACTCCAGAGTGAGAAACAAATGCTGCCTTCCATTCATCTCCTTCTTTGATTCTGATGTTACTATAGCCCCATCAAAGATCTAATTTTGTAAAGAGCTTCACCCCTTGGAGCTTGTCCACTAATTGGTTTATAAGTGGTAAGGGGTAATTGTTTTTAACTGTCCATTCATTCAAGTATCTGTAATCCTGGACTAGTTATTTCTTTCCATCCTTTTTTGGTATAAAGAAGATGAGGGATGTTTGAGGAGATCTGGAAGGTCAAATGTAACCCATTTTGGTTTGTTCTTTGACAAAGCTTTTTAATTCTTCCATTTCATCCTTGCTCATTGGACATATTTTTGCCTTTTTTGGTTGAAAGCCAGGGTTCAGCTTTATCTCATGATCCCAGGGTTTTCAAAGTGGAAGTTGTTCTTTCCTCTTTCTTGCTGAAAACATTGAGGAAATGATGGTATTCTTTAGGGACCATCTTTTCTAGAGTAGATTCCCTGGGCTTTGCCTTTTCAAGGTTTTTAATGAACCAATGCACAGTCAAAGCATGCTTAAGTTCTTCTTCTTCCTCTTCAGCTAGCTGTACTCCTTGGTCCAAAAGCATATAACAGGACCTTGGGCATCTTGTCATCTTTACTTCTCCCTTTGTCCAGTTGATGGTTGGATTATGCTTTGCTAACCATGTGTAGCCTAGGATCACATTATCTTTGCCTAAATTGGTGACTTCTGTGATTAGATGTTCACAATGTCCTTGATAGTTGAGGATTATCTCTGCTTTGTGTGTAACACTTTTCTAGCCCATTCCTGATCTATTATTAAGGTCTGGACTCTCCAGACTCAAGTCCAATTGGGGGTTCAGAGGTGCTGAGGGGTGGTTGACGAAGTTCATCTCAGAGTTGGACTGAAGTCCAGAGTGGAGGTGTCAGAGTGGAGTTATGCAATAAGGATATTGGTGCAGGACTTATGGGTCACACCCTTGAACAGGTCTGTGTCCTCATATTTTGGAGGAGCAAAGTTCTGACAGGAGGAGGAGGGGATTGTGACAAGAGTGAGGAGAGGGGACTAATTTGATATTCATGCTAAGGTTACACAACAGAGATACAGAGGTTTTATACTAAAAGGTGAACAGGGACATCAAGGATGTCAGGGAAGAAGTGAGATAACATCAAGGGTCCAAAATGGATCAAGAAGGAATGAAGGAAGCAAAGAGAAGTACAAATAAAAATGTATGAGAGATATCCAGGTCTGAAGAATAGCTGAGTCCCTGTGCAAGCACAGCTTTGTCTGAGCAGAGGAGCAGAGCTCCAGGCATGGAGGAAGCCAAGATGAACTGAGGGTGGTGGAGGAGGCTGGAGATGGCTGGAGATGGGGCCAGAGGAGGCAGAGATGGATGGGATGTTGTGGATATGACAGTGCCTCCCCTTTATGGCCAAGCCCTTGAGGCCTACAGTAAGCAGGGGTTCAGTGCAGTGTCAATCCAGGAAAGCAGTCAAGCTTCTTTGGAGAGGATGCACTGACAGAGAAGATGATGGAGGTGCTTACTGGGCCAAGTCCAAGAATAGTGCCATGCAGAGTTATAGCAGAGATGTCTGGACCAGCTGGGAGACTTGAAGTCCTGCTACTAATAATGTGCTAACTTTGAAAAGTGGCTCCAAGCCTCAAACGCAAGAGGGTTCAGGGCATGCCTTTGGCATGACTCCTGATGGGGATGGATGTGGATGGTATGTGAGGTGGATTCAGAGAGCACAGAGGGTGCATGAGCAGAGGGGAATGGATGCTGGAGATGGCAGAGCATGTGGAGTGGCAGCAGAGGACATGTGGAGGTGGCTGGACACTGGAGGATGAAAGCAGAGAGAGGGAACAGAATCAAAGAAAAAGGAAAACTGAGAAACTGAACTAAAACTGAGATGGAGACAGAGAAATGAACAAAGGATGACAGAGAAAATGACAAACAGAGAAAAACCAAAAGACAGAGAGCCACAGAAGGGGTTGGAGGTGCCTGGATGGGGCCAGAAAGTGGAGGGCACCAGATGGCCCCAGAAGAATGAAGAATGGAGGTCTCTAGAGAAGGACCAGAATTGTATGGTGTTCATACTGGAGTTTGGAGGAAAATACTAAGGTAAGACAGGGAAAGAACTGAAATGTAGGTACAAAGACAGAAACAGAAATAGAGATGGAGGAGAACTAAAGAAGTCTAAGAGCCCTAGAAAGGATTCAGAGATGCCCAGAGTGGGCCAGAGAAACAGAGGTGTATGCCAGGTACTGAATGGTCCTGGAAATGGAGAAGATAAAAGATATATAAATGTACCCAAAAGGGTGCAAAACCGGAGTGAAGGCTGGAGTTGACAGAGGGAAATGGAATGAGTCCAAAATGTAAGATCAGAAGGCAGAATGTGGAAATAGAAATGAAGTAAAACAGAGAAAATCTGGAGTTAAGCTGGAGTAAACAGAGGAAAATGGAGGAAAATGGAGGGGCACATGAATGCACCAGAGGGAAATGAAGTGACACAGGACTGTGCCAAAGGAAACAGAAGGCTGAAGGAGTGAACAGGGTGAACAGAGGTAGTGAAAGATAAGAAGCAGACAGAGGGAGACCAGAATGGATATAGAGAAGAACATGAAAATGGAGAAAAAGCGGAGTTATCTGGAGTTAAACCAGAGTTGTACACGGGGTACCAGAGGTGAGTGAAGCAAACAGAAGACCAGAGAATAAGACTGAACTGTACAGGGGGTGAAAAAAAACACCAGAGTTGGTGAAAGTCTGGAATAGAACATGGAAAAGAACAGAGGGCCCTGAAAAGGGGTCAGAAGTAATGGAATCATTATGTAGAACAGAGTACTCTGGAGTTAGACTGGAGATATCAGAGATGAATGCCAAGGAGTACAACCAGTACTGGAGTGCTTGAAGAGAGAACTGAAAAGGACTGAAAAGCAATGAAGAAGTGATTAGTCCAAAACAGAAGAAGAAGAGGGCAATGAAAATAGAGAAAACATAGAAACAGAGGAACTGGATGAACACAACTCCAGGGAATGCCAGAGTGCAAACAGAGGTGTGCCACAAGGGTACTGGATGGTCTGGAAGTGTCATATTCATGACATCCCATCCATCTCTGCCTTCTCTGGCCTCATCTCTGGCCATCTCTGGCCACCTCCGCTGCCCTCAGTCCACCTCCACTTCCTCCATGCTCAGAGCTCCACTTCTCTGCTCTGGACCAAGGCTGTGCTTGCACAGGGACTTGGCTATACTTTGGACCTGGATATCTTCTGTACATTCAGTCTGTACATCTCTTCGCTTCCTTCATCCCTTCTTGGTCCCTTATGGACCCTTGATATTATCTCATTTATTCCCTGACATCCTTGATGTCCCTGTTGACCTTTTCATATAAAATCTCTGTACCTCTGTCATGTAACCTTAGCATGAATATTGACTTAATTCCCACTCTCCTGATTCTCATTGCGATCTCCTCCCCCTCCTGTCAGACCTCTGCTTCTCCAAAATATGAGGACATGGACCTGTTCAAGGGCACAACACATAAGTCCTGCACCAATGTCCTTTCTATGTAACTCTGCTCCAACGCCTCTGCTCTGGACTTCAGTCCAATTCCAAGACAAACTTTGTCAACTACCCCTCAGCACCTCCAGACCTCGGATTGGACTTGAGTCTGGAGAGTCCAGACATTTAACAGGAAGACAGAGAAAACACCTGTAGGTCCTAGAAGATAGGCTGGAGGAGAATGCTAAAAAGAAACCCAGATAGGGCCAGATGAGAGGACTGAGGACCTCATCTGAGGAGCTACAGGATGGTTGGGTGGAGGTGTACCTTGAGGGTGCCAGAGGTGAAGACAGAGTTGATGTGAGGGGGTCCAGAGTGGTAACTCCAGAGTGGCAGAGATTTCAGAGGGTTTGGACAGAGGTGATAGGGTGAGGCAGTGGTGGGTGGTGCCTCCCCTTTAAGGCAAAGCCCTTGAGGCCCGAGAGGAGCCTGAGAATGCTGACCATGGAGTATAGAGAGAGAAATGAAAAAATGAAAATAGAGGAGAAGTATCAGAAGGGCGAAAGACAAAGGAGATGGTGAAAAATGGAAATTATCAGAGTTGATTGGAGTTATAGCAGAGGTAATTGGAAGTAACTCTGGAGTAATTCGGAGTAAGCAGAGGAAATTGGAGTGCAGAGGTAATCAGAAACAGAAAGGAGACAAGAACAAAAAGCAGAGATGCACAAATTGGAGCAGAAAGAAGAGTGGAAGAGAGCAAAAAGCGGAGGGGTTCTAAGCAAGGAATCAATGCTGGAGTTGGCAGGAAGGCCAGAAGACAATCTTGGTCAGTCCTAAGTGTGGGGAGAGATGTCCAGAACAAAGCCAGTCAAAGATCCACAGGACAAGACCACAAAGGTCGAAGAGCTAGAAAAAAGGACAATGAAGACAACAGCAATGAACTATAAAAGTGCCATGGATGGCAGAGAGCTAAAAGGCATATTCATTGGTTAGTCCTTTGCATGGGGAGAAATCCAGACAAAGCCAGTTGGAGGTCCACAGACAATGACTGCAGAGAGGCCCAAGGCCTTGGGCAAATCCCAGAGGTGCAACTCCCAGGAGTAAATTTCTGGATGGAGTCCTGGAGTGTGGAGTTTGGCTGTTACGATTTTATCCCTTCACCCAGGCCTTCTCCTTGTATCCGAGTCCGTTCCATTCACGTATCCGCATCCACACGCAAAGTATGTTCGCTTCCTCGTTACATTTTCTCTTGATGAGTTCAATTGGTCCTTTACCATTTCTGTTCTCACTTAATCGCCTTCTTTTGGACTTCATCTCCTAACAGCATTCTCTCGTATGCTGTAGTGATCCTTACTACCACCGACCGATATTCCTTTACTTTCTCCTTCTTTCTATGCCTGCCCTCATCTTGGTCCGTGCGCATATTGAGGACTATAAAGTAGCTAGTCTACCTCGCTTGTAAACCAAGTTAGACCTGCGCAATCCACCTCTTCTCTGGACTCGCTCCTGCTTGAACTGTCGTCTCAACAGTTCCACTTCGCCAACGCCTTCTTTGTTCGTCGTGAGACGTTGTGCCTCTTCGTGAGTGCCTCCTCACAAAGAACCCTAGTCGACAAGCAGTCCAGAAGGACGTGCTCCGTAACAAAAGGTCTAACTTTTTCCTTTCCCCTCCTGCCAGCGGAGTAGGGAACCCATCGCCAATACGTCGTCACAAAGAAGAGTCACTGGGTCGCCTAACCCAAACTATCCTCCTGAACAACCGCGTCGTCGAAACGCCTTACTTGAACAAGCCCTCCGCAGAAGTACTGCTAGAGGAGAGTCCCCTGACCCCGAACCCATTGAAGTAGATATCGGACCCATTCCTGGACCAGGAAGTCCCTCCGACCCCTGGGCTGCCACTGCCCCATCTGTACCTACACGACGACCGGAAGCCAATACCTCTGCTGCCCTCCCACTCTCAGCATATACTGCCCCTACACCTGCCGCTCCTGTTCACCCTCCACCTCCTTGTCGCTCCCCTTCCCCAGAACCTCCTTACCACGAAGATTCAGACGAAGACATGTCCTCCAAACCCACTGAAATCAAGATTGGAGTCCCCGCTGATTATGACGGAGATGCTTCCACCGCTGAGTCATGGATACTTTCTGTGGATACCTATCTTCTAATCAACAAGGAAATTTATACCACGGAAGACCGACAGATCGCTTTTGCCTTATCCTATATGAAGAAAGACTCTGCCCTCGCCTGGGCCACTGTTATGCACCAAGAAGCCATGAACAAAACCCCTCCTTCCTTTGGAGCTTACAAGGATTTCAAAGACGCCTTCAAAGTAGCTTTCAAACTGGTAGATTCTTCCGCAGATGCCATGAAAAAGCTTGTCGCCTTGCGACAAAATACTGCTGCTGACCTACACAAATATGTTTCAGAATTTCGCATCCTTGCTACCACAGCTGCCCTCACCAACGACCTCGCCCTCATTGGCCTTTTTGAACAAGGCCTCCATCAGTACCATCGTTCCAGGATGGCTGGGTTAGAAACCTTGCCGAAGAAGATCTCCGATTGGTACTCGAAAGTTGAGCAGTTCGAAGCCAATAGAATTCGAATGGCCCCTACTACTGCCAGGACCACTCCCAATCGCACCCCTCCCCAAAGATCCTTTGCCCCTCGTACCACCCCTACTAGAGATCCCAATGCTATGGACATTGACGCCCTGAACCTATCTCCTGATGAGCGCAAGCGATGCCTGGATAACAAGCTGTGCTTCATCTGTAAGCAAAGAGGCTGTTCCACCAGGAACCACCCCAATCAGTCTACCTCCGCTCCCCCGCCTCGTCCCCCTCGCAACCCCAATAGGGTCTGTGCTGTACAGACACAGCCAGACAATTCCCTGACGCAATACATCAACTCTCTTACTGCTGGAGGGAAAACTACGGACCAGATCCTGCAGGAGTTGAAGCAAAGCTTTGAGCCTACCCAGGAATCCATTGCATCCATCACAGAGATCACTGAGGATTTTTAGTACGGAGAGATGAATCGACGCTCCCTCTCCATAACATTGCCCATGTAATTTTATCATTGGAATCTGAGAAGTCCATCCGAATCAGAATAAAACTTTCTCATGGGACAAAAATCGTCGACACCACTGCACTCATCGACTGCGGTGCCACAGGAACTTTCATCGACCATCAATTAGCCAAAAGACTTGCCCTTCCTTTCCACTCCCTCCCTGAACCCCTACAAGCCCTGAACGTTGACGAAACCCCCAATCAAACTGGGACAATCCGCTCCTATTCTCACGCCACTGTCACCTTCCCTGAACGGACTGAAACCCTCCATTTTATGATCATTGGCCTTGGAAGACCCCAGATTATCCTCGGAATGAACTGGCTTGCCGATCGAAACCCTACTATCGACTGGAAGAACAGAACTCTCTCTTTTCCAGAAGACCCACTCCCCATGCATGATGAGGTTCCTGAATGATACCTGCTCAGATGGTTAGGCTTTGATGCTAACAGAAATATCGAACTGGACCTTCATAGTAGGAACACTTGGCTTTCGGCCGAAACCATATGTAAGACCACTATTGCCACTGAAATCGCTCAACAGAATGCCAGAAAGGAAGTAACTCTTCCTGCACCCTACTCTGATTTCTCCGACATCTTTGAGGAAAAGAACCATGACGTTCTTCCCCCACATCAACCCTATGACCATGTTATCGAACTAAAGGACTCCTTTGTCCCCAAACGAGCCAAAGCCTACGCACTAAACCCCGCTGAGATGGAAGCATGTAAAGCTTTCGTCGAAGAACATCTTCGCACAGGACGCATTGTCGAATCAAAATCTCCTCAGGCCTCCCCTCTTTTCTTTGTTCCAAAAAAAGATGGTTCACTCCGCCCTTGCCAAGACTACAGGTATCTTAACGAACACACTGTCAAAAACGCCTACCCACTCCCCCTCGTTTCGGATCTCATCGATCGAATGAAACATTCTAAGTATTTTTCCAAGTTTGACATTCGCTGGGGATACAATAACATCCGTATTAGAGAGGAAGACCAATGGAAGGCCGCATTTATCACCCCTCTAGGCCTTTATGAACCAACCGTAATGTTCTTTGGACAATGTAACTCACCACCCACCTTTCAGGTATTCATGAACTGGGTCTTCTGCGACATAACCCCGGAAGGTTGGCTAGAGATTTTTATGGATGATCTAGGAGTCCATTCATCTACCCTCTCTGATCACATTAACCGCACTCGCAGAGTTCTTGCTCGACTTAGAGAACATGGGCTGATGCTCAAACTTTCAAAATGTACCTTCGACGCCCCAGAGATTGAATACTTAGGTATCATTGTAGGACATGGTCAAGTACGAATGGACCCCATCAAACTTTCCGCCATCGACAAGTGGCAGCCACCAACTACTGTCAAAGCGGTTCGCTCTTTTCTTGGCTTCTGTAACTTCTATCGAAAATTCATTCCTAACTTTGCTGACATCGCTGCCCCACTAAATCTCCTCACTAAAGCTACCCAAGCATGGGTATGGCAAGATGCCCAACAAACCGCTTTCCTCCATCTTAAACAGATCTTTTCATCCACCCCTGTCCTCGCCCTCCCGGACACCTCCAAACCTTTCTTTCTTATGACGGACGCTTCCCTCATCGCTGTAGGCGCTGTCCTCATGCAAAAGGATACCAATGGAGACTCTCATCCTTGCGCTTACTATTCTTGCACCCTTAATGATGCTGAACGCAATTATGACATTTATGATAGGGAATTGTTAGCTGTCATCGATGCCTTGGAGGAATGGCGATAGTACCTTTTAGGCACTGAACATCCCGTCACCATCTTCACCGATCACAAGAACCTGTCATTTATGAAAGCCCCTCAAAAACTCTCCCGACGACAAGCCCGCTGGAGTCTCTTCCTCCAGGAATATCACCTCCTCTGGACGGTTCTCCCTGGCACCGCCATGACCCCCGCAGACGCCCTTTCCCGCTGTCATGATGTTGATACGTCCTCTGACAATATTCACCCCATCCTTGCCACTCCCGAGGTCATCTCTGCCTTGGATCTAGCTCTCGTATCCAAGATTGCTGATTCCTCTGCCACGGACCCACTCGTTTTGGAGGCTTTGCATGCCATGGAAAAGTCTCTCCCTCTCTTCCCCCATTCTGCCCTTGCAGACTGGCACTACGCTGCCCCTCACCTTTATTATAAGGGTCGTCTTTTTATTCCCCCTGATGCACGACATGAGCTGGTCTCCTCCCTCCACTCCTCTCCCAGCGGCGGCCACGAAGGACTCTTCCGCACTTATGCCCGCCTCTCCAGGGACTATTGGTGGCCCGGTATGCGCTCCTTCCTTGCTCACTTCATTGCCGGATGCGCTGTTTGTCAATCTTCTAAACCAAATACTCATCCCACTGTCCCCCCACTATCACCTATCTCTACCTCCGCTATGCGCCCTTTTCAACAAATCTCCCTTGATCTCATTACTGATCTTCCTCTTTCTAACGCCTTTGATTCCATTCTGGTCGTGGTCGACCATGGCCTTACGAAGGGGGTAATTCTCCTCCCTTGCACAAAAAACATTTCTGCCGCCGGAGTAGCCTCTCTCTTTTTTCAATATATCTTCCCAAGATTCGGTTTACATGACTCTTGTATCTCCGATAGAGGTCCCCAATTTGCTTCTTCCTTTGCCAAAGAGCTAGCTAGACTTCTCCACTACGATATAAAACTCTCGTCCGCTTACTACCCGCAGACTGACGGCCAAACAGAAAGAGCCAATCAGGAGCTCGAGGTTTATCTTTGGATCTTTTGCCAAGGATGCCCTGGTATCTGGAGTACCTTACTCCCCACTGCAGAATTTTCCCACAACTCCGCAGCACACTCTTCCACCCACCAATCGCCATACTACCTCATGATGGGATATGAACCCAGAGCCTATCCTCCTTTAGGAAAATCCTTTGTCCCTTCTGTAGAAGAGCGGCTTTCCACCCTTGCTGAAGCACGGAAAGAGGCCCTTGCTGCTCATTCCACTGCTCAATGCCTCATGAAGGAATGACTCTCTACCAAGTTCTCGCCTTGGAAGGTAGGAGATAAGGTGTGGCTTGAAGCTACGAACCTTAAACTCAGGTACCCATCACGAAAACTCGCTCCTAAAAGAGAAGGACCCTTTGAAATCATCAAGGTACTCTCCCCTGTGGCGTATCAATTGAAGTTACCACCCACTTGGTGTATACATGATGTCTTCCACGCCTCCCTCTTATCGCCCTATCGGACCACACCAGAGCATGGTCCAAACTTTATCCCTACGCCACCGGAGCTTATTGATGGCGAAGAAGAATATGAAATTGAGGCTATACTTTCTCACCGAGGAACCGCTAATCGCCGCCAGTACTTGATCAAGTGGAAGGGATATCCTACTTCTGAAAACACATGGGAACCCGAGCGAAACCTTCGCCATGCCCCCACCCTCCTTAAACTATATAAGACCTCCCTTTCCTCCTGAGCGAAAATGCTCACTCCTCACCAGATTCTCATCATCGCTGCCGTCTTCGCCACAATATCCCTTGCCGCTATCATCACCATACTAATTGTCATCCTCGCTTCACTACCGCAGTCAACGCCACCACATCACGCCTAAGTCATGACCTCCATCACCTCTCCCACGACGCTTACCACTTCTTTACCACCTAATTGCCCCGTTTCTCCAAACGTCCCTAGATCTCCATCTGCTGCTGTCCAGACACCCAGACTCTCTATCTCTCCACCCCGTCTGCATCGTAGGGAGATCCCTGATTGGGCTCTGGAGACTCTTTACCCTGCATCTTTACTGAGATTTCAAAGACTTGCCGTTTACGCTCATATTCTTGATCATCTGCAGCTCCTTGTTATTGCCGAGAGTATTCCCCTTTTTAAACGATCACTTCCTCTTTTAGAGGCTATCTTGTTCTTTCACCAGACTTGTTCTTTTCGATCTTTGAGTCATTCGCCCAGACTCCTATCCCCTAATCCGAACTTCGCCGCCGCACAAACTGCCATGCTGGACCAACTCCGCCTCCACGCCCTTGATCTGATGGACCATCATAACTTCGGACGAATCATCTCCGCCTTTCCTCCTGGTGCCTTGGGAGATTTCCCACAGGCGGTCTTGTTCTCCCTAAACGAGACAGACCTGGACGACTACTTAGAAACCGATATCTTGACCGCTGCTCAGCAGTCCCCACCCGTCACTCGTCCAACCACGCCAGAGAATCCTCTCTCCATCCGTCTAACTACTCCATCCGCTGCTCCTCCTCCCGGTCTTTCCTTGCCATCCAATGTCCGCGTTAGAGACCTCCCTACTGGCGTCACAATCCTCTCCTCTCCTACCCGGGTCCTCCCCGTCCCCCCTGAGGTCCAACATCGTCTTGCCGCCATGGATCTCTCCGGACACCGTTGCTACTCATGCGGACGATATGGACATATGCGATGGAGCTGTCCACAGTATCGCTGTCCCAACTGTTCCTCCTATGCTCCAGGACATCCCACCTCCCGCTGCCTCACGTCCCATTGCTCTGCATGCAATTGCTGGGGACACGTGGCCGAAGCTTGCCCAACCCTCCGATGCGGCCTTTGTGGAGCTGTTGGACACACACTCCCAAACTGCCCCTTTACTACTGAGGACTTTAATGACGACCAGTTGGTATTCAACGGTGCAGATTCCTCTGGCACTTAGGAATGCAGCGGTGCTGCAAGGCTACGAAGGGGGTAGTGTTACAATTTTATCCTTACATCTGGGCCTCCTTCTGATCTCCGAGACAATCCCCTTTATGTATCCTCATCCACACGCAAAGTATGTACACTTTCTCGTGACCTTCTCTCTTGACGAGTACGATTGGTCCTTCACTATTTCCATTCTCACTTGACAACTCCTCCTTTGGACATTACCTCCTAACAGCATTCTCTCGCACGCTGTCGTGATCCACACAGTCATCTGCAGTAGTTCTCTCCTGTTCTTCTTCATTCCATTGTCTTCTATTTCTTTCTATGCCTGCCCTAATTCTTGGTCCGTGCATACCTTCTTGGACTATAAGTAGCTAGCTACTTCACCTGTAAAACCCAAGTTAGACCTACGCAATCCACCTCTTCTCTGGATTTGCTCCTGTCTGAACTGTTGCCTCAACAGTTCTACTTTGCCTTCGCCTTCTTTGTTCGTCATGAGACGTTGTGCCTCTTCGTGAGTGCCTCCTCACAAAGAACCCTTGTCACTAGCAGTCCAGAAGGACGTGCTCCGTAACACTAAGTCCTTACCTTCAGACTCTGCTCTAACCTTCCTTTGGACTGTGCCTGACCCCTATGGTACCTTTCCCATCTTCATCTCCACCTGGTTACCATCTGCTCCTTATCTCCCTTCTATTGCCTCTGATCTTTGATGCCATCTTTGTGCCTACCTATGCATAGCCTCCATCAGCCTACCCTTAGGTGGTCTGTGCACATTCCTCAGTACTATAAGTAGGGACCATTCCTGTAGAATACCCTAAGCTTAGTCTGCCCAATCAGTAGTGCCATTCTAGGCCCATTCCTAGTGAAGAGTGCCAGTCTCTCCTAGTGCTCCCCTTGCCTTGCACCTCTCATCGTCCCTATTGTCTTCTGGTCTAGTCCTAGTTTGGTGCTGCCTTCGGCCACTGTAACAGAAAGGTAATGCATCATCTATCAAAAGATGGTGATAAAGATAGCTATGCCAAAAGATATCAAAGATGATGGAAGCAGAGAAGTCTAAAGCTATAGTAATGGGATCAGGCGGATATCATCCGAGTACAGGATGATCAGGTATGAAACATATACTTCCTGTGTGATCAGTCCCTCCCAAAGACAAAGAAAGAAAATAAGCAGGAGGTGACCATGAAGAAACAAAACTGTAACACTGCCTAGTCTTCTATAAAGCCACCAGCACCAATATTGAAACTGATGGGAGGAGACAAGACAATATAGCCAATGACATATCTTACTGGATCTTTCCAGTCTCTTTCAACCTCAGTAAGCAAGAGGGCTTTCCTTATCTTCTGTGATTTCTCCAAAGCAGATGGAACCACCTTTCACTTTATCTCAGCTTCTTCATTTATATATTTAACACCTTCTGACCTCTCCTGGAGGTACTTGATATTGTATTCCTTGTCCAGGATCTCTAACTGAATAGCCTTGATCTAATTCTTGAAGGTGACATTACCTAATAGCATGACTTCCTTGTGACAATGCTGGGGGGGGGTGCATATACAATCTATTTGCTTTCTCATCAGGACAGAAAATGACATGCTGAGCTGTGAGAAGGAAGAGTTTATGGGGCTTGCTAGAGTTGATGAAAAATAGACCAGCAGTTCCCTCAATATGAGGTGTTGCTATGGCACAAATAGGGAGACCAAGGCTAGTAGTGAAGGGCACTACTAGCCTTGGTCTTCCTATCTATGCTGCAGCAACACCTCACATTGAGGGAATTGCTGGTCTATTCTTCACCAACTCTAGCAAGCCCCACAAACTCTTCCTTCTCACAGCTCAGCACATTATCTTCTATTCTAATAAGAAAGATGTAAATAGGTTGTATATGCACCACCCCCTAGCATTGCCACAAGGAAGTCATGCTATTAGGTGATGTCACCTTCAAGAATCAGATCAAGATTATTCAATTGGAGATCTGAAGCAAGAAATGGAATATCAAGCACTTCAAGAAGGAGCTGGAGGGTGTTGGGTGTATGGATGAAGAAGAAGCTGAGGTGGTGCAGAAGATGGTCCCACCTGCTTTGGAGGAAGCACAGAAGGCAAAGAAAGTCCTTGAGACCTTGCTTGCCATGGCCACTAGGGATGGGCACAAGTCCAGGTAACCCACCCAGGTACCGGTGGAAACCGCGCCTGAGAGGTGGGAAACACTCAGACCGAAATGGAACGTGAACGGGCGTCAATATGTGGCATACAAGAGAAGTGTGAGAGAGAAGAAAAGGGGGAAAGGAAGAATGAGTCCCGATCCCCTGGCAGCCTCGCCCTTATATGTGTTGGCGAGTCCAGGATGCCATCAAGGGATGGTATCCTGGAGTGGAGCGATCGATGTGCCAATGCGGAAGCCCGGAACGGACCCGGGCTTACAACCGGGTGGGGGTGCGGATGCGGGTCAGCGTTGCCCATACCCGCTACCCACGTGCCAATGCGAACGTGACCAAATTCGCCGCTCACTTCCCTCCCCTACTGGACACAGCAGAGGCAGGAGGCGAGCGCTACTGCTTACCTCCTGCCTCTACCGCATCCATTCGAGCACCACTGCTCGCCCCCTGCCCCCATTGAGTCCATTCGAGCGCTTCTACTCGCTTCCCATCCATTCAAGCACCACCACTCGCCTCCCATCCCCACCAAGTCTGTTCAAGCGCCACCACTTGCCTCCCGTCCCTACCACGTCCCTTCGAACACCACCACTTGCCTTCCGTCCTCACCCAGTCCATTCGAGCACCGCCACTCACCTCCCGTTGTTCGAACACCACCCCTCTCGCGCCGACACCATCATGAGCTTTGTGCTCACGATGATCATGGCGCGAACGACGGTGACGACGCCGCCTCCCACCCCTACCATACAGGTGCCACCACAGCAACGACGATGACGAGGGCGAGGGCAACGCAATGGCATGCCCACCACCACCACCACCACCACGACAACAGCGAGTGTGGGGGCAGTGCAAGAGGACACCTGCGACAGCGACGACAGCGAAGGCGAAGGGAATGCGAGGCCACGCCAACAACGACAACAACGACAGCGGCGAGCGCAGGGGCAATGCAAGGGTGCGCCCACGACGACGACGACGACGAGGGTGAGGGCAACACAAGGGTGTGCCCGCCACCACAACGACGATGACGGCGAGTGCAGGGGCAACGCAGGAGTGCACCAACGACAATGATGACAATGGCGACAGCGAGAGCAACGGAGGGGCGCGCCCATGACGACAACGATGACGACAGTGACGGCGAGCGTGGGGGCAACACAAGAGCGCACCCGCGACAATGAGGGTGAAGGCAACGTGAGGGCGCGCCAACCACGACGAAGACGACGGCGAGGGCAATGCGAGGGCACGCCCACCACCACCACGACAGCAAGTGCGGGGGAAACACATGGGTGCACCCATGACGACGACGACGACGACGAGGGCGCGGGCGAGGGC
>JBBPKI010000236.1:0-32304 GCA_038089155.1 Nevesoporus exiguus
AGGGCTTTCTAATGATACTTGGGTTTGGGGGTCTAGCATCAAAGGTGCACATGCTATAAGTCCAACAATCAAAATGTTACCAACATTGGGACAGTTTTGTTGCTCAGTGTATATAGCTTGGCTGTTCCCAAGACTGTGATTGTCTTATTGGTGGGAATAAATTCCACCTCTTTTGAAAATCAGTCTACTATGACTAGAACAGAGTCGTATGTGTTGGAAGGGGGAAGATCAGTAATGAAGTCCATGGAGATGTCTTTCCATGGACCTTCTGGGATGGAATTTGGAATTAGTTCTCCTTTAGGGGCTTCGTTTTCTGGCTTCATGTGAGCACACCTGTTGCATCTGGAGCAATATTCCATTACTTGGGCTCAAAGGCCATTCCATTGGAAATATCATTCTATTATTTGCCAGGTCTTCTTGGCACTGCCATGTCCAGCTATTGGAGAATTGTGGTAGAGAGTGATAATGTCTTGGTGCAATGTTTCCTTACTAGAAACAAAGATCCTATCACCAAGGTATAGGATTCTGTCTTTATTTAGAAGGTCAGGCTTGTCTGCACCTTTCCATTCTTTTTGTGCTTCCACAATTCTTTCAAGGAGTTTTCTTTCTTCTCCTTCAATAGTGAAGCCTTGTTGCTGTACCCTTACTCTGTTTTCAGGGATCATCTGGACGCCCTTGTTGTCTTCAATGCCAATTGCATGATCTTCTCATTGAGAGAGAGTATCCACTTTTCCCATTTTGGAACCTGGTTTGTTGATTAAGATGTAATTGAATTGAGAGAGCCATTGTGACCATCTTGCTTGTTGACAATTTAGATCCTGTTTTGTCATGAAGTACTGGAGGTTGGCATGGTCGTCTGTCCAGACTTCAAATTCTCCTGCCCCCTCAAGGTAATGCCACCATTGTTCCAAGGCAAGGATAATTGTGAGCATTTTCTTGTCTGCAATTGGGTAATTTCTCTGCTTGGGGGTCATTGAGGCAGAGGAGAAGGCAACAGGATGCCATTTGTCATCTTGTTTGATGGAAAGGACCACGCTGGTCATGAAGTCGGACACGTTGGTCTCAAGGTGGAACTTGCTGTTATTGTCTGGATAGGCAAGTATTGGGGCTGTGGTGAAACTTTCCTTTAGAGAGTCAAAAGCGCCCTGTTTGGTGGGTCCCCAGTGCCAAGGTTGGTCTTTCTTTGTAAGATCATTCAGGGGATGTGAGACTTTTGAGAAGTCTTGAATGAATCTTCTATAATAGTTTGCAAGCCCTAAGAAGCTTTGAACTCCTTTTATGTTCTTTGGTATAGGCCATTCCAGGATGGCTTCTACCTTTCCTTTCTCTATTTTGATTCCTTTGGTATTTACTACCATCCCAAGGAATTTGACCTCTTTTTGTTTAAAGAAGCACTTTTCTGGTTTAAGGAATAGGTTGTGCTCCTTTAACCATTTGAGAACCTCTTGAACGATCTTGTCATGTTTCTCTTCATTGTCTGTCTTTGTAAAGATCATGATGTCATCTATGTAGACAATGACAATGCCATCCATATCCACAAATATTTTGTTCATCATTTGTTGGAAGGTGGCAGGGGTGTTGCATTGTACAAAGAACATGACTAATGGTTCATAGGCTCCTGTGTGTGAGATGAAGGCTGCTTTCCATTCATCTCCTTCTTTTATTCTTATGTTGTTGTAACCCCATCTTAGGTCCAGTTTTGTGAACAACTTGGCTCCTTGGAGTTTGTCAACTAGTTGGCCGATGAGTGGTAGAGGGTAATTATTTTTTTGTTTTTCTTTGACCGAATTAAGCCTGCATTCCTGTGCAGCAAGCTCCTTGGTTGGAGACCTGGTCTTGGTGATGGGTAGATGTACTCTGTAAATAGAGGAAGATGGTCCTGATTCAGAGGAGTAGCATGTAGATGAGTCTGAGTTGTTATCATAATCCTGTCCATACTGTACATAGGGTGAGAGAGGAGAGAAACTATTCTTTGTTTTTAATGTGTTTTCTTTTGGCCCCTGAGATCCCAGATTTCTCAGTTGCTATAGCCTTTTCCCTGCTTTTTCATCTCTGTATCATGGAGATCAAAGAAGTAGGCTTTCATCACCTCAAAATCCATTCCTTTTATAGCCTTTTCTCCTGTAGGCTCTTCTTTCTTTTCTTCTTTCTTTTCATCAGCCATCACCCTTACTTGTGGCCTTCGTTGAGGCCCTTGTGCCCTCTTTTGGCAATTTATTCTATGCCCTCCTCCAAGGAACTTGCATTCTGCACATTCCTTTTTGGGATTTGGACAATCTCTTGTGAGATGTCCATCCTTTGCACAGTTAAAGCACTTGGAGTTCTTGTTGACAGCTCCTATGTCCATTGGCTGTCCTCGACCACTGTAGGTATGGGCCTGTCCTTCTCAGTATGTGATTCCTTGTGAAGATCCTTGCTGGATCTTCTGTCTTTCTCAATTTGAATGAGTTGAGCCTCGACCTGAGCTCCTTTGCCTTTTCTATATAATCCTGAATACAGGACTTTCTTTCTCCTCCTTGGTAAATTTGCCAAGTGAGTTTTTCATCAAGTGCTTTTTTGAACAGGTGCACTCCTTGGGGGTCTGGCTTCGATGGGTCTCCTTGTGTATTGTAGTAGTAGCCTAACCACTTGATGGTGAAGGATTGGGCTGTTTCTTGGAGCATTTGTTGGCACCATTCTAACTTGGTCTGAGCTTCGTCTTCTTCATTTACCAATTTGAATTGTTGGGTTAAGAGCTTTCCCAACATCTCATTGGATGGCCAATCATCACTTTTCATAAAATGCTTCAATTGTTGGCAAGCCCAATGCCCTGTGCTGTTTTTATCTTTTTCTCCCATTTTTGGTCCTATTCTTGTTAAGGCAGCTATGACCTTTTGTTCATCAGTTACAAAAGATTCTGGGTTACTTTTTATGTACAGAACCAGATTCATACTCCAATCATCAAATTCTTCTTTACTTCCATCATATTTACCAGGATCCGGGATCATTTCTACTTTCTTAGATACCTTCACCTTGGTATTTTCTGATCTTCTTTTCCTTTTAAGCTCCACAAGTTCTTCTTGTAGAGCCAAAAGTTTGTCCAAGAGCATTTGGATTATTTCTGCCAACATGTTGTCTTCTTGTTCAGGAGCAGGTGTGGGCGGAGATCAGGAGTTCTGGTTGGGGGATAAGGGCTGGTCGTCTAAGTGGTGCTCAGAGGAATTGTTGGTTTTGGAGTTGATGAAGGGGAGTGGGTTCCTGTATGGGTTCCACAATGTGGTGATTTCTTTTTTGAACTGGTGCTGGCTCTGGTTTGGGACTTAGGGATAGAGTGTGGTTAAGGGCTTCGAGTTCCCCTAATCCTCATTCAAGGTCTTGTAGTATTCCTAAGACCCTAGCATTTTGTTGTCTTTGGTCCATGTATAGTTGGACACTGAGTACTTCTCTTCTGAAGCGAGCTGCTTCTTCTGTGGTAATGTTGAAGTAGGGGAGTAGGTCCTCATTAAAGTCTAATTGGTTTCGAATGCAATCCAAGAGATAGGGGTGTAGTTCTCTTTTTTTGAAAATGCTTTGATGAGGGAGTGGATCAGGTATTCCTCATTGTGGGTTGGGTGGTTGGTAATGGAGCCATCCATTGTCATCTTCCCTGGCTGGGAAGGGTGATACTTCTGAGTCTTCTGATTCGTCTACCTCAGGGGTAGGGATTCTTGGGGAGAAGTGGTGATAGTTGCCTTCTCTGTCCCAGTATTTGTCATTGGGATCCCAAGAGGCTTGGCAGTGATATTCATAGTTCTCACTGATTTGGGTTTCCTTGGATGGGAGGTGGATCTCGATTTCCTCAGGCTTAATAGGGTTTCTGAGAAACACCCAGAAGCGTAAAGATGTGAAAAGAAGTGTGGACCATTGTTAACACCAACTTCTTACTCAATTGGAACAATAGCCTCCTCAACTTGAGTCTTCGAAATTTGTATAGTAATCTGGGTCATCAGGCACAAGACTGCTCTTTCAACAATGACCAGATGCATAGTAGCAATTCTAGAGAGAATGTGCCTCATGTGAACATGAGCCTAAGCTCCTTCAAAAGTAAAGCATGCAGAGATGGTTTTTAAACCAATTAAGTCCTCTTGAGGACACCCCTTGACAACCCTCTTAAAGATGGGTCGACCTTCACCAGCGTATAGCCAGGGTATACATACAAGATAAGGGTGCTCAAATGAGCGAGTGAATGTGTGAAGAGTAGGTAAGTCCCTTTGCCCCTAGGGTCTGGGTTTGTCGCGAACAATGGCAAGATAAGACTAAGTAGTGGTGAGGGAAGTGAGTAGTCAAGTCCTAATGTTGGCAACCTAAATCTGCTAAGGCTTCGATCACCACTAGTGACTTGCTAATAAAGACAAGAGGTAGTTCAGGGAGAATCAACCAGGACTTGACTGAAGTCCAGTCGTTGATGACATTGGGTTCTTATACTACTTACATGGTCTATGGCAAGTGTGTGACTACTTACTAATCTACTACATCATCAATGATATCATAGACCTAGACCAATGGTAATTAAAGAAGTGTGTCATAGAGTGTCCTAGAATGAGTGGTGATTAAGAAAGCAAGTGTGAAGAAAGTGAAAGGTAATAATCTAGACTTGATCATGTGAGATATCCCATGGTCACGTGCAAGTGATCATGTAACTCGATAAGATAAGATAAGAGATGAAATCATAACAATTTTATAGCATTGCAGAGAATATAGGAGCCAAAAGTCACATGAAGAAGGCAAGCCAGGTGGTACCCTGCCTCCAAAGGAACTCCAGAAGGTATAGACACCAATAGAAGTCCACTGAAGACAAGTTGAGTGGTACCTCACAATTATAGCTAGTCCTTTTCATTTTCTTCATCTGCTTCCTTCATTTTTCATAGACTATCCATTCCTGCTCCACAACAACATCCAGTCACAACCACTACATCATCTGGCCCAAATTCTATCCACTCTGGATGCCCTCCAGAGTCATCTCTGCAGAGGATCACCTGCCCCATCCATAGTAGATACTGGAACCACCATCTTGCACACCAGAGCCACTGCCCTCATCCAGTCAAAGTCCAGCCCACTCCAGACAAACTTTGCACAACTCCGGATGAACTCCACCTATTTCTGGACACTCACTAGAGTCATTCCTGCCCATTATGCTGCACACCAGACATATCACATCAGTGGAACAGAGGTATTACATCTCCAGAGGGTTGTACTAGCTAGTATTGGTATCACCATCTCATCTGCTCCATCCATAGCCTCCACCAGGGGCACCACACTGCGCATGGGACCTACAGTGACTTCCAAAACTGCTGCAATGTTTGACTATTTTGTAGTAGTGGAAGTGTAGTAAGTGCAAGCATCAGAGTATCGCTTAGCTTTGGTTGGACCAAAGATAGAAGACACTCCAGGCTATCTGCTGATCAAAATATTACATAATTTTGTTCAGGGGTTGCTGAGATATGAACATTCTAAAATGACAATACCATTGCAGCAGTTTTGTCACTTTTGATATAAAGTATGTGATTGTTGTCAAATCAAGAGATATTTGTCAATATTTGGCAATACAAACAAAGGTACATATATAAGTGTTTCATCTGAGTTTGAAAAAGTTCACACACCTCTTTATTTTCATTAACTATTATCATGTGATGTCTCTCTACCACTCAGGAGAACACCATTCTTACTATGCTCAATTCTGGCCACTCCATTTGTGCTATTGAATCTGCTACTGGTATTCATAACTCTACCATTGCTAGGCTTCACTCCAAGGAGCATTCTGAGCTCCAAAAGTCTACCAAAGGTCATTCAACCAAGCTTTCTCCAGCCAATATCCACTATGCTATCCATCTTATTACCACTGGCAAAGCTGAAAATGCTGTTCAAGTCACCAAAACCTTGTCTAATATCATCAATAGGCCTCTGCATCCAAATATGGTCATTGCCAGCTGAAGCAGGCTGGTATAAAAGCTGTAGTCAAGTCCAAATATCCTCTTCTTTCTGCCAAACATTGCAAGGCACATTTGGACTTTGCCTATGCTCATAGAGATTGGACTATGGGGGACTGGAAGAAGGTGGTATGGTCTGATGAGACCAAAATTAATTTCCTAGGATCAGATGGGCACAAATGGGCTTGGAAAAGGTCAGGAGAAGGGCTTAGTGACAGGCTAGTCCAAGGAACTGTCAAATTTGGAGGAGGATCTCTTATGATGTGGGGCTGTATAACCTGGTATGGAGTTGGATTTTCTGCTAAGACTGATGGCAGGATGGATGGGGACCTATACCTTCAAATTTTGAAGAATGAACTTCAGAATTCCCTAGAGTACTATGGTCTTAATCCTTTCAACACCATCTTTCAAGAAGACAATGACCCCAAGCACACCTGTAAAAAAATGAAGGAGTGGCTAGAGGAGCAGGAATTTGGGACCATGGTATGGCCTGCACAGTCTCCTGACTTGAGCCCTATAGAATATACCTGGGTTTCTCTCAAAAAGAAGCTTGCAGAGTATAAACATCCCCCTAAGGGAATAAAGGAGTTTTGGAAAAGGGTTTAAGTGGAATAGGAGAAGATATCAGCTGCAGAGTGTCAGGGGTTGATTGAAAGCATGCCTAGGATGATTCAGGCAGTGCTTAAGGCAAAAGGAGGCTATACCAAGTACTGATATATCAGAAATTTCTATTCTTTGACAAAAGTGACAAAACCACTACAATGGTATTGCAATTTTAGAATGTTCATATCTCAGCAACCCCTGAACCAAATTATGTAATTCATTAATCTGCAGATAATGAAGAGTATCTTCTATCTTTGTTCTAATCAAAGCTAAGCGATACTCCCATGCCTGCACTTACTACACTTCAACTACTGCACAATAGTCAAACATTGCAGCAGTTTTGGAAGTCACTGTATCATGCCACCCAGATCATTGGTATTGCAAGCTGGAACAACCACATCACCAGTATCACCCCTGCTATACCTGGGTTATGCTACTCCCAGAGATCCACTGACTGGGAACAGTCAGTATTTAACTTCCCTGCAGATGTAGAGAACTGTGGTTCCCTATGTTTGTATTCCAGATTTATAGGACATCTGACAATATTGCAACACATCTGGTCTTATCCTGGTTGTTGTAGGGAACTGGTGTTCCCTGCATGTATATCACCATCACACAGTCGTCCCAGTGCCATACCTTGAGTGTTGAATCACTATTGATGTATCCAGTGCCATCCTCAGCTTGCCCATCACATACTGGTTGACTGGCTGATAGTGCTGGTACCTGGCTGTCCTCTTATTGCCTGGCATTACCACATACTGGCCAGCCAGCTGGTAGTACCAGTACTCTACTGTCCCCTGTCATTATCCTCACCCATCCTATGTGTCCTAGATATTCATGTCTGCCTGTTGGTAAGTCCATTCATGGCTTCTTCACATCTTCAATACGCTGCTTTAATACTGGATTCAACTAACTATGTGTACATGTTCTGAAACTGGCTGGGTTACGACTATATAGTTTTCTGGTCATCTTTTAAATATCTTTATTCCCCTGGTTTGACTTATACCGGTATTTCCTTAGTCACTATGAGTTTCAAGTGATAGTATATTCATGTATCTATACCAAAAATGGTATCTAGCTTCCAACTTCCATCATCATGACTGAGAAACCGTGCCCAGGTATCAAGTACTACATATTCCACTCACATTTCTGCTGATCTCCACACTATTTCAAGTCCAATAACTTGAATTGCTGCCTGCCTGCTCCAGGATGATTTGGTATTGCCACACCATCAATTTTTAGAGAGTTAGTAAGCCCTGGGCACTCTTCTCCTACTAGTCTGCTCCTTTAGAATCCCTTTTGGGTCAAACTAATCACACCCACTTTTCATTCTACTGACCTGCCTTACACCACAAGGTAGGATTAACTTTTACAACTGGAGCCCACTGTGAGGGATTCTGTTGAGTTGACAAGGAGGACCCTCAGGCCGACTCCACAACACCAAGAACTTGCAGAATTACTTGGCTATTTTAGTAATATCAACATTACCAAAGACTCAAATTTTTTTTATCCACTGGACACTGACATTACAGAACACGCAGGGTCACCACCTTGGGTATCTGACACTCTAGAAACTAACCCTGATAGTTTGAATATTCTATCCGACCTTGTTGAGCCAAGGATACCAGGAACATTCCATTATCTGTCATCTGATCAGTCAATATCACTCCCAAGTCACAGCCTTCCTCATCATCAATTCAACTCCACTTCCATATCAGGAAGCATCTACAGTAATAGTCTAGAGCAACCATCGTTTGATGCATTCCACCTATCAGAAGCCTTTACACACTCCTCACCACATACTTCAGCAAGACCCTATTCAATGGTGAACTCATCCCTGTCAACACTAACACCAGTCTCATCATCCCTGGGAAGTACTCACCTGATCCAATCAAGCCCAAGACTGCAGGAATGCTCCAGATCATCAGATTCATCAGACTCAGGCAGACTTTTATTTCTAGAAAACAATTCATTCTCGTCAGACACAGCACCAGACCAGAGACCCTCTACTCCTAATCATCCACCACTCAATCCAATTCCACTAATGGCCAACCAGAACCCCACACAAATGCCTTTTCATGGAACCCAGAACGCACCCTGCTTCGATGGAAAGACTCCATCCCTCCTTCCCTACTATTTAGAAGATGTTGAGTTCTTGGGAACAGCAGCCGGCCTTGATGCAGCAGGAAAAGTCAATACAGCATTACACTATGCAGACCTGGAAGAAGCAGAGATTTGGGAGATGTTACCTGAGGCAACCACTAATCCAATAGATTGGAATGCATTTGTAACCGCTGTCAAGGCCCTATACCCAGGTTGTGAAGGAAGCAATCATTTCTGCCAAGCAGATCTACAGCACCTTGTTAAGGAGTACAAGGTCAAGCCAATGTGTAGCCAGGATAACCTTGGATAATATAACCACAAGTTTATGAAGGTCTCAACACATCTCATTACAGCTCACAAGTTGGCAGACTCAGAGAGGGACTTACTCTTCCTGAGTGGTTTCCCAGCACCACTTGAAGACCATATTTGCCACCAGTTATCTATTATCAAATCAGACATTCACCTGGAAGATTCATATCCAGTCACAGATGTCATGGCAGCAGCCAAATTTCTCCTTAGTGGTTCCACTTTCCACACACCATCACTTGCACCAGATACCACTCCATCATTCTTACCAACATACAACCCTCCACCACAAGTCACTTCAGTGCTCATTCCAACCCCAACATCTCAAACTCCAGTAGTCAAGCAAGAGTTCATCCTGGGAGGGCAACATGCCCCTTCAGCTAACAAAACTTGTGTGTTCTGTTGGCAACCTAGACCTGCAAAGGCTTTGGTCACTACTAACTAGGCTTGCTATGAATCAAGAGGATGATCTAGGGGAATCAACCAGGACTTGACTAAAGTCCAGTTGTTGATGACATTGGGTTTATATACATACAGGAGTACTTAGGGCAGGTCTGGGAATACTGACTAATGTACTACGTCATTAATGATGTCATGGTCTAGAATAGCAGTAATTAAGAAAGCGTGCTTGATAAGAGTCTAGAATGAATGTGAATGAAGTGAAAGGGATTGATCTAGACTTGGTCAGGTGATATGTCCTATGGTCATGTGATAGTGGTCATGTGACTTGATAAGATAAGATAAGAGATGAAATCATAACATTACTCCCCTCCTATGAATCATATTCCAGGTGATTGAAGGGAACCTGGGAGGGTTCTATAACGTTTGAATAAGAAGTAAAAAGGGAATCAAAGTCTGTTTGGACCATTCTAAGCTTCCAGGGTGCTGCCGGGTTAGATAGGTAAAAGTCCATTATTGCCTCTTTGATGTTAGAGAGGTGGCTTTGAGGTTCCCATTTGCAGTCTTCCTCATCATAGCCCTTCCAATATACCAAGAATTCCAAAGCTTGTCCTTTAAGTCGGGAATTGACTATATAGTTGACCTCAAATCCAGGAATTCCTTCTTGTGTGCCTACAATTGGTCCTGGGGCAACTACAGGTTGGTTTTCAAGGCATTCCTTATAGGGTTTAACTCTTGAGATGTTAATGGTGGAGTGGATTTGCAGGGTGGAAGGGAGTTTCAAGGTTACAGTATTAGGGCCTGTGAATGAGATAATCTCCTAAGGGTCGATCCATTGCTCTGTGAGCTTCTTTGAGACCCAATTGAGTTTAATGTTCTCAGTTGACAACCAGACTTTATCTCTGATTGTCAAGTCTGGAACCTTGGAGTGGTGTTTGTCCACTTGCTTCTTCATGGATTGTTGACCTTTCTCAAGTGATTCTTTTACTTGCTCAAGTGTTGTAGAAAAGTCCTGTGTGAATGTTGAGGACGATTCATTCTTGGTTATGATAGGTTCAATACCCATCCTTGGTTTGTAGGTTTTAGTGACCTCAAAGGGTGTTTTCTTTGTAGTAGAGTGCTGGCAATTGTTATAGGAAAATTGAGCCAGAGGGAGCCATTCTGCCCATTTATCTTGTTTCTCAGCAGTGAACAGTCTGAGATACTGCTGAAGGTCTCTATTGACCCTTTCTATTTGTCCATCTGTCTAGGGATGGAATGCAGTGGACATATTAAGGTCTATTTTAAGCATCTTGCCTAGATTCTTCATTACTTGGGAAGTGAATTGGGGTCCTCTATCTGAGATTATGGACCTGGGGAGACCATGATGCTTCCAAACATGATTTCTATATAGCTTGGCTGTCCCCAAAGCTGTGATTGTCTTGTTAGTGGGGATAAATTCCACTTCTTTTGAGAATTGGTCTACTATGACTAGAACAGAGTTGTAGATGTTGGAAGGAGGAAGATCAGTGATGAAATCTATAGAGATGTCTTTCCATGGACCTTTTGGAATTGGATTTTGGATTAATTCTCCTTTGGGTGCCTTGTTTTCTGGTTTCATTCGTGCACATCTGTCGCACCTTGAATAGTAATCTTTCACTTGGGCTTGAAGGCCATTCCATTGAAAGTACCATTCTATTATTTGCCAGGTTTTCTCAGCACTGCCATATCTGGCGATTGGAGAATCATGATAAAGAGTAATGATGTCTTGGTGCAAAGTTTTCTTATTTGGAATGAAGATTCTGTCACCAAGATACAGAATTCCATCTTTATTTAGAAGGTTAGGCTTATCATCACCTTTCCATTCTTCTTGTGCTTCTACTATCCTTTCAAGGAGTTTTCTTTCCTCTCCTTTGATTGAATAGCCTTGTCTTGTTTGTGCTCTTACTCTATTTTCAGGGATTATTTGTATGCCCTTGTTGTCTTCATTGATGCCAATGGCATGATCCTCTTGTCGAGAGAGAGCATTAGCTTTTCCCATTTGGGACCCAGGCTTATTAACTAAGACATAATTGAATCTGGATAGCCATTGCAACCATCTCACTTGTCAACAATTCAAGTCTTGTTTCGTCATGAAGTAACGGAGGTTGGCATGGTCTGTCCATACTTCAAATTCTCCTGCCCCCTCAAGGTAATGCTGCCATTGTTCTAAAGTGAGAATGATTGCAAGCATTTCCTTGTCTGCTATTGGGTAATTCCGCTGTTTGGGGGTCATAGAAGCGGAGGAAAAGGCAATGGGATGCCACTTGTTGTCCTGTTTAATTGAAAGGACCATGCCAGTTGTGAAGTCAGAGGCATCAGTTTCTAACCTAAACTCACTATTGTTGTTGGGGTATGTGAGGATAGGGGCAGTGGTGAAGCTCTTTTTAGGGAATCAAATGCTTGTTGTTCTGTAGGTCCCCACTGCCAAGGTTGGTCCTTTTTTGTAAGATCATTCAAGGGACGAGAGATTTTGGAGAAGTCTTGAATGAATCTTCTGTAATAATTGGCGAGTCCTAGGAAACTATGGACTCCTTTGACATTCTTGGGTGTTGGCCATTCTAGTATAGCTTCCACCTTTCCCTTTTCCATTTTCATTCCTTTGGTGTTGACAATCATTCCAAGGAATTCAACTTCTTTCTGCTTAAAAAAGCATTTCTTGGGTTTGAGGAATAAGTCATGTTCCTTTAGCTGTTTCAAGACTTCCTTAATGATGCGATCATTTTCTGCTTCATCATCCATCTTGGTGAAGATCATTATGTTGTCAATGTATACAATGATGACTCCATCCAGATCAGCAAAGATTTCATTCATCATTTGCTGGAAGGAAGCTAGGGTGTTACATTGTCTGAAGAACATGACAAGTGGTTTGTATGCTCCAGAGTGGGAAACAAAGGCTGCCTTCCATTCATGATTCTTATGTTATTGTAGCCCCATCGAAGGTCTAATTTCATGAAGAGCTTTGCCCCTTGGAGCTTGTCCACTAATTGGCTTATTAGTGGTAAGGGGTAGTTGTTTTTGATGGTCCATTCATTAAGGTATCTGTAATCTTGGACCAATCCCTTTTTTCCATCTTTCTTGGGGATAAAAAAGACAGGGGATGTCTGAGGGGATCTAGATGGTCAAATATATCCCTTTTGGGTTTGCTCTTCAACAAAACTCTTTAGTTCTTCCATCTCATCCTTACTCATTGGGAATATTTTTGCCTTGTTGGGTTGAAAGCCAAGCTTCAGCTTTATTTTGTGATCCCAGGGTTTTCTTAAAGGTAGCCATTCTGACTCCTTTTTACTAAAGACATCCAGGAAGTGATGGTATTCTTTAGGAACCATTTCTTCTAGAGTTGGTTCCTTTGCTTTTGGTACTTCAAGGTTTTTGATGAACTGATGTACAGTCGAAGTGTGCTCTAGTTTCTCTTCTTCCTCATGTGCCAGATGTGTGCCTTGGTCCAAAAGCATGTAGCAGGACCTTGGGCACCTTGCCATCTTGACTTCTCCTTTTGTCCAGTCAATGGTTGGATTATGCTTTGCCAACCAGATATAACTGAGAATCATGTTATTTTTGCCTAGATTTGTGACTTCTGCAATTAGGTGTTCACGATGCCCTTGGTAGTCAAGGATGATTTTTGCTTGGTATGTCACTGCTCCTGCAGAATTCTTTGTGCCATCTACATTAAAGACTGGAATTTCTTTTTCCATCTTTTGGAGTGGCAGTCTGACTTGTTTGGCCCATTGTTTTTCTATAAAGACTCCATTCGCACCACTATCCAAGAGGGCCTTGCATTCATGTCTTTTGTTCTTGGTGGTAGGGTGTGCAACTGAGATATCCATAAGTATCTCATACTACACCTTGGTGTTGCATAGGAGGATTCATTCTGGGAAACTATCCTCATAAATATTTTTTTGTTTTTCTTTGACTGAATTAAGCCTGCATTTTCATGCAGCAAGCTCCTTGCTTGGATACCTGGTCTTGGTGGATGGGAAGTGTACTCTATAAATAGGGGATTGTGGTTCAGCATCTAAGGAATGGCATGTGGAAGAGGAATCTGAATCTTCATTGTAATCTAGTCCATATTGTACATAAGGAGAAAGAGAAGAGAAACCATTTTTTGTATTTAGATTTTTCTTTGGCTCCTGAGGTCCCAGATTCCTCAGTTGCCATAACCTTTTCCCTGCTTCTTCATCTCCATGTCATGGAGATCAAAGAAGTAGGCCTTCATGGCCTCATAGTCCATTCCTTTTATAGCCTGTTCTCCTTTGGGCTCTTCTTTCTTGTCTCCTTCTTTCTTCTTCTCTTCTCCTTCTTCTTCTCCCATTGCTCGAATGCAAGGAGGTTGAGAGGCTTCCATACTATGCTTTCAGCAGTTAACTTTGTATCCTCTACCTAGGATTTGCATTCATTGCATTCCTTTTTGGGTTTTGGACAATTTCAGGCAATATGTCTGTCTCCTGTACAGTTATAACATTTGGAGTTCCTTTGTTGGAGAGCTCTGATGTCCATTGGTTGTGTTATAATTTCTCATTTTATCTTATCTTATCAAGTCACATGACCACTATCACATGACTGCGGGACATGTTATCTGACCAAGTTTAGGTCAAACACTTTCACTTCATTCACACTCACTCTAGACCCTTATCTAACATGCTCATTTAATCTCCATTAGTCTAGACCTATGACATCACTAATGATGTAGTAGCTTAGTCACTTATCTCTGACCTGCCCTAAACCTGTAAGTAGTATATAAACCCAATGTCATCGACAACTGGACTTCAGTCAAGTCCTGGTTGATTCCCCTCATCCTCTTGATCTCTAAAGCAAGCCTATTAGTGTGGTGACCAAAGCCTTAAGTGGATTAGGTTGCCAACATTAGGACTTGATTATACTCACTTTCCACACCACACTCATCTCATTACTTTGCCATTGTTTGTGACAACCCTGGACCCTAGGGGCAAAGGGATCTCTACTACCTATCACCCTTCACCTTTCACGCACACTTGCACTTCTTACCTTTTACGTATACCCTTGCTGTATGCAAGTGAAGGTCAACTGATCCTTAAGACGGTTGTCAAGGGGTGAGCCTGCATGCTCTTAATTGGTTTAAAAACCACCTTCACATGCTTCCATTTCAAAGGAGCTTCAGCTTGTGTCCACGTGAGGCACATTTCTTGTAGAATTATCACTACACATTTGGCAATCATTGAAAGAGCGGTCCTGTGCCTAACAACCCAAATTACCTACAAAGTTTCGAAGACTTGAGTTGCAGAGGCTATTGTCCTGAAGTTGGTGTTGACAAAGGTCCATACTTCTTTACCCCTTTATATGAATGTTCCCAAGAGATCTCGCCAAGTCCAAGGAAGTCGAGGTTCGCCTCCCCTCTGAAGAACCAATCTTCAGTAACAATTACAAATATCGCCAAGAGTTTTCATATGACCCAAACAATGGCTACATCGATCAGACCAGGAGATATTGATTCTGGAACAATGATCTAGCTCAAGAAAAAGCTCCAATCCCAAGCAAGGGAGTAATCCCCAACAAAGATCTTACTAAGTCAGAGTTAGACTCACAAGCCTCCCCCTTCCTGGGATATGAAGACCAAGAAGGGTGGATACACTACTATCCAAGAAGAGAAGAATTCAGGACTCCAACTCCTGAACCACTAGTCAACATCTTCAAAGATGTGGACTTCCTTCCCTACCTACTAGACTGCATAAGAGAAGGAGAACCATTTGACGAATTCCTATTGCAAGCACACAGAATTCCCCAAGATCAAGCCTTGGCATTCAGAGCTAGGGTATTACAAGTACAACTCCACAATTACTGCCCCCAACTCAGACAGGGCATCAAACTCTTAGAAGAGTTACAAGAAAGATTAAATAATCTCCGAAATCTAAATATGCCTTCTGCCTCTCCCACACCCGAACCGGAACTAGTACTGGTTCAACAAGAAGAACATCACGTCACAGCATGCTTACCAGAACCCATGCCTGCACATAGACTCTGAGACAGAAGATTCATCACATGACCCCTTTGATGACTGGCCCTCATCCCCCAGCTGGAACTCCCAATCGCCTCCTGCACCTGCTCTAGAACCAGAAGATAGCATGTCAGCCGAAATGATCTGAATGCTCTCAGACCAGCTCCTAGCCCTGGAAGAAGAACTTGCAGAGCTTAAAAAGGAAAAGGGCAAAGGATGCGCAGACTATACTGAAGTAAAAGTGTCGAAGAAGGTGGAAATGGTCCCAGACCCAGGGTGATATGATGGAGGAAAAGAAGAGTTTGACAGCTGGTCTATGAATCTGGTACTATATCTAAAAAGTAATCCAGAATCTTTTATTATGAACAAACAAAAGGTTATTGCAGCCTTAACAAGAATTGGCCCCAAAACAGGGGAAAAAGACAAAAATGGAGCTGGCCATTGGGCACACCAGCAACTACAGCATTACATGAAAAATGACAACTGGCCCACTGAAGAAATGTTGGGAAAACTCTCCCAATGCTTTAAGTCGGTAAACGAAGAGGATGAAGTACACACCAAGTTAGAATGGTGTTGACAAATGCCAAGTGAGACTGCACAGGCCTTTACCACTAGGTGGTTGGGCTATTACTACGACACTGGAGGAGACCCCTCCAAACCTGATCCATCAGGAGTACGACTCTTTGAATAAGCCTTAGACAAAAAGCTTGCTTGGCAGATCTACCAAGCAGGAGAAAGAAAATCCTGCATTCAGGATTATATAGAAAAGGCGAAAGAACTAGGGTCAAGGCTTGACTTGTTTAAACTAAGAAAAACAGAGAAGGTTCAACAAGGATCTTCTCAAAACAATACTTATTGCAAAGAACAGGCCCACATGTATGGAGGATGAGGCCAACCAATGGACATCGGAGCTCTGTGACAATGCAACTCCAAATGTTACAACTGTGATAAAGAAGGACATGTGGCACTAGACTGCCCAAACCCAAAAAAGGAATGCCCAGAATGTAAATTCTTAGGGGGAGGGCACAAGGTCAATTGCTGAAAAAGGGGTCAAGGACCACAAAGGAAGCCACAAGTCCAAGCAATGGAAGAGAAGAAAGAGGAAGAAAAGAAGGAGGAACTGAAGGAAACAAAGGCCATCAAAGGAATGAACTTTGATGAAATGAAGGCCTATTTCTTTGACCTTCATGACACTGAAATGAAAAAGGTGGGAAAAGGTTATGGCAACTGAGGGATCTAGGACCTCAGAAGCCATTATTAAATACAAAAAATAGTTTTTCCTCCCTTTCTTCTTATGTACAGTATGGACAAGATTTTGACAATGATGCTTCTGCCACATGTTACTCTTCAGAATCTGAACCAAGTTCACCTATTTATAGAGTACATCTACCTACTACCGAGACCAGGTCTCCAACCAAGGAGCATGCTGCACAAGAATGCAGGCTTAATTCGGTCAAAGAAAAAGAAAAAAATAATTATGAGGATAGTTTCCCAGAACAAATCCTCTTATGAAACACCAAGGTGCAGAATGAGATCCTCATGAACATCTCGATTGCACACCCCACTACCAAGCACAAAAAGCATCAGTGCAAAGCCCTTTTGGATAGTGGTGCAAACAGAATCTTCATAGACCAAGAATGGGCCACACAAGTCAAACTCCCTCTGAAAAAGCTCGAAAGGGAGATTCCTGTCTTTAATGTTGATGGAACAAAGAATTCTGCAGGAAGCATTACACATGAAGCAGAAATAATCCTCGATTATGAAGGACATCGCAAATGCCTAGTCGTGGAAGTTACCAACCTAGGCAAAAACAATATGATCCTCAGGTACACATGGTTGGCAAAACATAACCCAACCATCAACTGGACAAAAGGGGAAGTGAAGATGGCAAGGTGCCCAAGGTCCTGCTACATGCTATCAGACTGAGGCACACACCTGGCAAAAGAGGAAGAAGAAGAACTCAAGCATGCTTTGACCGTGCACTAGTTCATTAAAAACCTTGAAGTGCCAAAAAAGAAGGAACCCACTTTGGAGGAGATGATTCCTAAAGAATACCACCACTTCCTAGACATCTTCAGCCAAAAGGAGTCAGAACAACTCCCCATATAAAAACCCTGGGATCATGAAATAAAGCTGAAGCCTGGCTTTCAACCCAAAAAGGCAAAAATATTCCCAATGAGTGAAGAAGAAATGGAAGAATTAAAGGGATTTGTAGAAGAGCAAACCAAGAAAGGATATATTCGACCCTCATGATCCCCTCAAACTTCCCCTGTATTCTTTATTCCCAAGAAAGACAGCAAAAAGAGACTAGTCCAAGACTATAGATACCTTAATGAATGGACAGTCAAAAATAACTACCCCCTGCCATTAATAAGCCAATTGGTAGACAAGCTACAGGGAGCTAAACTCTTCACCAAGCTAGATCTACAATGGGGGTACAATAATATTCACATCAAAGAAGGAGATGAGTGAAAGGCCACATTCATTTCACACACCAGAGCCTATGAACCATTAGTAATGTTCTTTGGACAGTGCAATACACTGGCAACCTTTCAGCAGATGATGAATGAAATCTTTGCTGATATGGATGGTGTCATCATAGTCTACATTGATGACATCATGATTTTCACTAAAACAGACAATGAGGACAAACATGATAAAATCGTCAAAGAAGTCTTGAAAAGGTTGAAGGAACACAATCTCTTTCTTAAACCAGAAAAGTGTTTCTTTAAACAACAGGAGGTTGAATTCCTTGGAATGGTAGTTAATACCGATGGAATTAAGATGGAAAAAGAAAAGGTGGAAGCCATACTCCAATGGCCAACACCTAAGAATGTCAAAGGAGTTCGCAGTTTCTAGGGATTAGCGAATTACTACCACAGATTCATTTAAGACTTCTCCAAAGTCTCTCGACCCCTGAATGATTTGACCAAGAAAGATCAATCCTGGCAGTGGGGACCCCAGGAACAAGGAGTGTTTGATGCATTCAAAACAGCCTTCACTACAGCACCAATACTCGCTTACCCAGACAATAACAGTGAGTTCTGCCTAGAGACTGATGCATCCGACTTTGCCACAGGTGCAGTCCTCTCCATTAAGCAAGATGACAAGTGGCACCCTGTCACATTCTCCTCTGCATCCATGACCCCTGAGCAGAAAAATTATCTCATTGCAGACAAGGAAATATTAGCCATCATTCTTGCCTTAGAACAATGGAGACATTACCTTGAGGGGGCAGGAGAATTTGAAGTATAGACGGACCACACCAACCTTCAATACTTCATGACAAAACAGGATCTAAATCATTGACAAGCGAGATGGTCACAATGGCTCTCTCAATTCAACTATGTCTTAATCAACAAACCTGGATCCCAAATGGGAAAGGCTGATGCTCTCTCTCAACGAGAGGATCATGCTGTAGGAATCGATGAAGACAATAAGGGCATACAAATGATACCTGAAAATGGAGTAAGGGCTTATTCACAACAAGCCTATATGATCGAAGGTGAAGAAAGGAAATTATTAGAAAAGATTGTAGAAGCACAAGAAGAATGGAGGGGTGAGGATAAACCCAACCTTCTAAATAAAGACAGAATCCTATATCTTGGTGACAGGATTTTCATACCCCAAAAAGACAATTTACACCAAGACATAATAACACTTTACCATGACTCTCCAATTGCCAGACATGGCAGTGCTGAGAAGACCTGGCAGATAATAGAGTGCTACTTTCAATGGAACAGCCTTCAAGCCCAAGTGAAAGACTATTGCTCAAGGTGCGACAGATGCACACAAATGAAGCCAGAGAACAAGGCACCCAAGGGAGAGTTAATCCCTAATCCAATCCCAGAAGGACCATGGAAAGACATATCCATGGACTTCATTACCGACCTCCCCACATCCAACACCTACGACTCTGTACTAGTTGTAGTAGACCAATTCTCAAAAGAGGTGGAATTCATCCCCACCAACAAAACAATTACAGCTTTAGGTACAGCTAAACTATACCAAGATCATGTTTGGAAGCACCATGGTCTCCCCCAGTCCATAATCTCTGATAGAGGACCTCAATTCACTTCACAAGTAATGAAGGATTTGGGCAAAATGCTCAGAATAGACCTTAATATGTCCACTGCATTCCACCCCCAAACAGATGGACAGACAAAAAGAGTCAATGGAGACCTTCAGCAGTATCTCAGACTGTTTACCACTGAAAAACAAGAAAAATGGGCAGAGTGGCTCCCACTGGCACAATTTTTATATAACAATTGCCAGCACTCCACCACCAAGAAAACACGGTTCAAGGTCACTAAAACCTATGAACCAAGGATGGGTATCGAACCTATCATAACAAAGAATGAATTGTCCTCAGCTTTCACACAGGACTTTTCCAAGATGCTTGAGCAAGCGAAAGAATCCCTTGAAAAAGCTCAAATATCAATGAAAGAACAGGCGGATAAGCATCGCACCAAGGTTCCAGACATGGTAGTCAGAGACAAAGTCTGGCTATCAACTGAGAACATTAAACTCAATCAGGCCTCAAAAAAGCTCACAGAGCAATAGATCGGCCCTTATGAAATCCTAGCATTTGCAGGTCCTAACACTGTCATCCTAAAACTCCCTTCCACCCTGTGAATTCACCCTACTGTCAACATTTCGAGAGTTAAACCTTATAAGGAATGTCTCGAAAACCAACCTGCCTTTGCCCCAGGACCCATTATGGGCACACCAGAAGGAATTCCTGAATTCAAAGTTGACTACATAGTCAATTCTTGACTTAAAGGCTAAGCTCTGGAATTTCTAGTACACTGGAAGGGCTATGATGAGGAAGACTGCACATGGGAACCTCAGAGCCACCTCACAAATGCCAAAGAGGCAATAAAGGAATTTTACCTCTCCAACACAGTGGCACCCTGGAAGCTCAGAACGGTCCAAATGGACTTTGATCTCTTTTCTCTTCTTATTCCAACATCACAGAACCCTCCCAGGTTCCCTTTAATTGCCTGGAATGCGATTCATAGGAGGGGGGTAATATTACAATTTCTCATCTTATCTTATCTTATCCAGTCACATGACCACTATCATGTGACTGTGGGACATGTCACCTGACCAAGTCTAGGTCAAACACTTTCACTTCATTCACACTCGCTCTAGACCCTTATCTAACATGCTCATTTAATCTTTGTTAGTCTAGACTGATGACATCACTAATGACATAGTAGCTTAGTCACTTATCTCTGACCTGCCCTAAACCTGTAAGTAGTATATAAACCCAATGTCATCAACAACCAGACTTCAGTCAAGTCCTGGTTGATTCCCCTTATCCTCTTGATCTCTAAAGCAAGCCTATTGGTGTGGTGACCAAAGCCTTAAGTGGATTAGGTTGCCAACAGGTTGCCCTCTTCCTCCATAGGTTCAGGCTTGTCCTTCTTGATTGGAAGAGGACAAGTAATTGTTCCTGGAGGACTCCTTTCCTCTGAGTTTGAATGACTCCATGTTTGCCCCCTTCTTTAGCAAGGTGTCCATGTAGTCTTGGATGCAGTCTTTTCTTAGGTCATTATAGAAAATTTGTTCCATTATGAATGTGTCTACTGCTCCTTCTAGGAGTCTTACTCCGTTTGGGTCTTCTTTGGATGGGTCCCCTTTTGTTTCATAGTAAAGACCCAGCCATCTTGTGAGAAAGGGTTGGATTCCTTCTCCTTTGTATTGGCGGCACCTCTCTAATCATGCCCTTGCTTCGTCCTGTGTATTTACTGATTTGAATCATTGATCCATTAGTTCCCATAGAGTCGTCGTTTCTGGCCAGTGAGCTTCATAGTCCATATATCTGGTTAGAAGTTGGTGAGCCCACTGTTCTGCCCCATTTCTGTCTTTTTCGCCATCTTTAGGTCTTATTCTGGATAGGATGGCAATTGCCTTGTCTTTGTTTGTCATGAAGGATTCTTTATTGCTTTTTAGATAAACTCCCATGTGGAGTTTCCAGCTGTCATATTGTTCATGAGATCCATCATATTGTCCTGGCTCTGGTACTACTTCTACCTTTTTGTTTACCTTCACCTCTATGTTCCTAGTCTCCTATATGCTCTCTGCAGTGTTCTGAGTTGATCTTTAAGGTTGTTGATTTGTTCAACTAGTTCTGCAATGTGTTCAGTGGTTGCCATCATGGGATCAAGTTTGGGAGGAGATTGGTTGATTGGGTCAGGGGATGAGGGCTGGTTGATAATAGGGTTGTTGGATGAATCGTCAGTCTCTGAGTCTATGTGAGGGCATGGGTTCCTGTAAGGGTGCCACAACATGGTGATTTTCTTGTTGAACTGGTTCTAGTTCCAGTTCTGGTGTGGGAGAGATAGAAGGTGTATGTAGGTTTCAGAGTTCATTCAACCTTTCGTGTACTTCTTCCAAATCTCAATAGCTCCTTGGAGCCATGGTCGGTGGTCTTCGTGGAGTTGTACTTGTAGGACTCTGGCTCTAAATGCTAGTGCCTGGTCCTTGGGGATGCTGTGTGCTTGTAAACGAGCTTCATCAAAGGGTTCATTTTCCCTGATCCTTTCTAGGAGGTGGGGAAAAAAGTCAATGTCTTCAAAGATGTTCACTAGAGGGACTGGAGTGGGTGTCTGTTAAGTCCAGACTCTCTGGACTCAAGTCCGATTGGAGGTCCAGGGGCACTGAGGGGCAGTAGACTAGTTAGTCTCAGAGGTGGACTGAAGTCTGGAGTGGAGGAGGAGGAGGAGGAGTTGCTCAGGAGGACATTGGCGCATGACTTATGTGTCACGCCCTTGAACAGGTCCGTGTCCTCATTTTTCAGAGGATTGGAGTTCTGACAGGAGGAGGAGAGGTGGATCGTGACAAGAGTGAGGAGGGTGGACTATTTTGATATTCGTGCTAAAGCTACATAACAGAGGTTATAGGAATTATGTACTAAGAGTCTGGGAAGTAAGTGTACTGGAGTGCAGCATAGGAGCTGTGTTCTGAGACAAGTATTACAAATGTACAATACTGATGAGTAATACTATGAAGGAGTTCCAGGTCTGGGTATAATCAAGTGCTGGTCTGAGTACAGCATTGGTCCGATCAGAGGAGCAGAGCTCTGAGCGTGGAGAAATGGAGATGGACTGAGGGGGTGGAGTTGGCTGGAGTTTTCTGGAGTTGACAGGAGTTGGGGCCAAAGGGGTCAGAGATGGATGGAATGGCACGGGATATGACAGCGTCCTGTAAAGATCTTTGTTATCGTTTGGTTGGTAGTGTATCCAACCATCTTTGTCTTCTCTTCCTGTAAAGGGAGAGGCTTGGGAATTTGTTTTTTCTTGAGAAGTTGGGGTTTGTCATATCCATGCCAAACCAGCCATCTCTGCCTCCTCCAGCCCCTTCTCTGACCAACTCTGGTCTCCTCCATCCCCCTCTAGTCCATCTCTGTCCCCACCATGCATGGAGCTCCTCAGAGCTCTGATCCTCCAAATAGACCTGTGGCTGTGCTCGCTTGGAATCACCCAAACATTATCTCCATTTGTACTTCCTTTTATTCTTTGACCCTTGATCAGTCTTTACTTGTATCTGTCATATCCTGTCCAACTCCTGTCACTCTGGATCAACTCTGGACCAGTTCCCCCAGTCGCATGCATGTTCTCAACTCTGGATCAACTCCATTGATCCTTCAGTTCATTCTTGCTCAATATCATAGACTTTGACTTCAGACCTTTTCTATTATGTTCTACCTTGACATCTCTCTGTATGTTCCACTATGACATCTCTGTTTCCATTTCATCTTGACATCTCTATTCCCATTCTATCTCAATGTTTTATCTTGACTTCCGTTTCACTCACATAGTTACCTCTGTGCCTGCACACATTGAAGACTTACCTGATCTCATCTCTCTTAGTATATGTATAAAGTCTCTACTTCTGTCAGTAGATACCTCAGTTCGAATCTCAACTTAACCTTGTCCTGTCCTCATCTTGATCTGACATTCTCCTCTCATCTTGAGTCCGAGACTCTCCTCCAAACTCTAACCCTCCACAAATTTGGGACACTGGACTTTCTGCAAAGGTGCACCACATAAGGTGAAGCCAAGTCCCGTTCAACTAACCTAGCTCTGAAGTCCGGAGTTAGTCCAGAGTTCATCCCCAGTGTTTAACAGTAGATTCAAACTCCTATTTGCAAAATGTCCTTGCCAATATGGCAACCAGAGTTACCTGTTCCCATTCTCATGCACTCACAAATGTGCCTGACATCCTATGCCCCTTTAGCAGTAGTCGCTGAGGCCCTGACCTCATCAACCAATTTTGTGGCTTCTCTGCTAGATGCACACCAGGCTCAGTATCCCAGGTGCCAGTGCCCCCACACTCTCCCACTCCAGGAGCTCGCATTGAAGAACTACCTGTTGATGACCCACCCTTTGATGAAGAAGCCCTTCCGTCGAATTTGGCATCACTCCACACTCCAGTGAACCTGAGCATCCACTCCAGTGCTCCAGGAAACCCCAGAGGTGATCCCAATCCCTCCAGTAGCAACTCCAACCTCCCCAAGGATGATTTTGATCCTTCTACAGATAACGAATCTATTCCATGCGATACATTTGGCAAGCTCACCAGTGCCATTCGTGGCCTCACTCACTTCTCTTGTCACAAACCTGAGTCCTCACAGTGGACCAAAGTCCGGGAACCAGACCAGTTTGATGGGACCAACCCTCGAAAACTCCAGGTTTTCCTGGTTCAATGTGAGTTGAACTTCCAAGATCGTCCCAAAGCCTTTGCCACCGACCACACTAAAGTCACCTTTGCCCAGTCTTACCTCAAGGGTATGGCATTGGAGTGGTTCGAACTGGACCTCCTCCAGATGGAAGATCTGGACCTCTGGCCCATTTGGATGGACAACTTCAAGGAGTTTGTCCTGGAGCTTCAGACTAATTTTGCACCACACGACCCCATCAGAGACACAGAGCATCAGCTTGACCATTTGACGATGAAGGACAGTCAAAAGATTAACAAGTATGTTGTCAAATTTAATCAGATTGCATCTCAAGTCCAGAGTTATGGAGAAGATGCCCTCTGGCACCATTTCTACAATGGACTTCTGGACCACATCAAGGATGAAATCTTGCACATTGGCAAACCCCCTACCCTTGCTGAACTCCACCAACTCACTCAGGCTATCAACGCTCACTATTGGAAGTGCAAGTCAGAGATTAGCTGTCAGGCAAAGTCTTCTGCTAGCCCTGCCAAAGTGTCCAACAAGCCTGCTGCTCCATCCTCCAACTCCACTAGCACCTCCAGTTCCAAAGAATCGAAAGGCAAGTCTGCCAATTCCTCCAGCTCTTCCAAAGCCTCCGGACCCCTGAAGCCAGACTTGTCATCCAAGCTCAGAAAAGATGGTAAGCTTACAGCTGAGGAATGCAAGCGACAATTCGACAACAACCTCTGCATGTTTTGCAGTCTAGCTGGACATATAGCCAAGGACTGTCCTAAGTCCACGTCCCACACAGCTAAGGCTCATGCCATGAAGACCTCAACTCCAGAAGCTAAACCAGACACCTCTGAGGCGAAAAAATAAGCAGCAGCCTCTGTGACTCCACACAGACAGAAGGTTGCATTGACTCTTCCTGTGCACCTTTGGAGATCCGACTCAACATGTCTGCTCTTTTAGACCCTAGATCCCTTATGCCATCCATTTCTCTAATCTCCTATGACATTCCTGCATTTCCCACATTGTTGGATTCTGGATCCTCTGACTGCTTTATAGACTCCACTTTCATGAATAAATATGCTCTTTCAACCTACTCTGTTCCTCCAATACAACACCAGTTGTTTGATGGAACCTTGAATTCTATTCTTTCCCAAGCTGTCAACCTCTCTGTTCATTTTGAAACTGGTGATATTACTCTGATGACATTTTATGTCACTCTGCTAGATGGATCCTGCTCCATTGTCCTGGGACACCACTGGCTCACCCACTACAATCCATTGATTGACTGGGTTTCAAGCAGTATCTTGTTCCAGACACCAGAACAGCCCATTCCAGCACCTACAAGCTCATCTCCGCAGCCTCTGGTGCATCTGGTTCTGCCTACTCTGGCCCCAGTCCCCTCACCTCCGGCTGACTCTGCCTCCACTGATCCTCCATGTTTCTCCAAGTGCAAGGCTCCACCGATCATGCTGATCAGCACTCCAGCTTTCACACTCACCTGTTGCCTTGAGGGCTCTGTGCAGTTTAGTCTGCAACTCTGCTCTAAGGCAAGTGACCTTTGTGCTGCATCCACCGCCCCCAATCCAGCTGATCTCTCTAGTGTTCCTCCAGAGTATCATGACTTCGCAGATGTGTTCAGCAAGAGCAAGGCTGACACCCTTGCTCCACACCACGAGTTTGATTTAAAGATCAACTTGGAAGAAGGAGCTTCTCCTCCTGTCGGCATCACTTACTCCCTCTCACCCTCCGAGCTGGAGTCCCTTCAGACATTCCTTGACAAACACCTCTCCATGGGTTTCATCCGCCCATCTTCTTCTGCTCACGCTGCTCTGGTCCCCTTTGTCCACAAGAAGGACAGTTCACTCTGCCTTTGTGTTGACTTCCAAGAACTGAACAAGATCACAAAGAAAGACTGCTACCCCCTTCTCCACATCTCCGACCTCCTCAATGCTCTGGCCCAAGCGAAAATCTATACCAAAATCGACCTCTGGCATGTGTACCATCTGGTCTGCATTGCTGAGGGCAATGAATGGAAGACTTCATTCTGGACATGCTATGGTTCCTACGAATGGCTTGTCATGCCTTTTGGACTGACCAACTCCCCAGTGGCTTTCCAGCAATTTGTGAATTCTATCTTCACTGATCTCCTTGATGTCTTCGTGATCGTGTACCTGGATGACATTCTTATATTCTCTGCTGACAAGGCTTCCCATAGGGAGCATGTCCGAGAAGTCCTCTGATGACTCCAGAAACACAGCCTTTATGCTAAACCAGATGAATGCGAATTCCATACCGACTCTACCAAGTATCTTGGATACCAACTCTTGCCCTCCAGACTTACCATGTCCCCTGAGAAGGTCAAGGCCATTCTTGACTGGCCTGAGCCCTGGAAGGTCCAAGATATTCAATCTTTCCTCAGATTCACTAATTTCTATTGCCATTTCATCCATGATTACTCCAGTCTTGTCATTCCCTTGACCCGCCTTACTCATAAGGGCTTTCCATGGGACTTCAACAACACTTGTTGCTTTGCCTTTCAGCGCCTTAAGGAAGCGTTTACCTCTGCTCCTATTCTTACTCACTGGGTACCTAATGCTCCACTGATCATTGAGACTGATGCCTCCAATTATGCAATCACTGGCATCCTCTCACTCTGATGTCCAGACGAAGAACTCCAGCCTGTCACTTTCTACTCCTGGACTCTCTTCGCTCCAGAGCTCAACTATGACACCCATGATAAGGAATTGCTTGCCATCCATGAGTCCTTCCAGACTTGGCAGCATTACCTTGAAGGTTCAGGTACTCTGGTTGATGTCATGACTGACCACAAGAACTTGGAATACTTTTCCACCATGAAACTCCTGACCTGCTGTCAAGCCCAGTGGTCAGAGTTCCTCTCCCAGTTCAATATTGTCATCCATTTCCACCCTGGACACTTAGGTGCCAAGCCCGATGCCCTGACTAGATGCTGGGATGTCTACCCCAAAGAGGGGGATAGGGACTACACTCACATCAATCCACATAATTTCTGTCCTGTCTTTACACAGAAACAGCTCATCGCATCACTCCAGGCTACCTACCTTGCAACTCTGGTACTCCAAGCTGCCTCCTTGTTCGACATCGAGACCCTTCATAATGACATTCTCTCAGCTCTCCCTTCTGATCTTATTGCCTCAGTCCACTTGTCCAACTCTGAAGAGTCTAGTCCCCAATGTTGATGACCTCCACCTCCAGGTACTCCAGTTTAAACATGATCATCCACTCTCCGGACATTTCAGACAGAACCAAACATTAGAGCTCATCCATCGAAAATACACCTGGCCAGGCATCCGGACCTTTGTCAAAGAGTATATCTCCTCTTGCACATCCTGCACTCGTGCCAAGGTCCCTCATCATAAACTCTATGGCCTTCTTAAACAGCTCCCCATCCCTGAAAAGCCTTGGAACTCCATCTCCATGGACTTCATTGAGCAACTCCCCGCCTCCTCTGGACATACCACTATCCTTGTCATCATGGACTGTCTGTCCAAACAATGCATATTTATCCCTACAGACAATAAGGTATCATCTCCAGAGTTAGCCAAACTCCTCCTCCTCCACCTCTTCTCTAAGCATGGAGTTCCCTCCCACATCACCTCCAATCGAGGCTCAGAGTTCATCTCCCATTTCTTCTGCTCTCTTGGTAAGGCTCTCGATATCCACTTCCACTTTATCTCTGGTTATCATCTGGAGGGCAATGGTCAGACAGAACACATGAACCAGACTCTGGAACAGTACCTCCGGATCTGTTGTAACTACCAACAGGACAATTGGTCCAAACTCCTGCCACTTGTGGATTCCCTCCACGAATTCCTCCATGAGGAGATAGCCACTGTTCAAAAATGATACCAAGGGCCTGCTGATGCTAAACAAACTCTCATGCCAGACTTGAAAGTCGGTGACCTGGTCTTCATCAAAGCTAAGTACTTCCGCTCTATGCAACCTTCCAAAAAGCTTTCTGAACAGAACCTTGGTCCATACCCTATTATTGCTCAAGCAGGCTCTCTCTCCTTCACACTCCTGCTTCTGGAGAACATGAAGTCCATACATCTGGTCTTTCATGTCTCTCAGCTGGAATCCACAGTCCCCAACACTATTTCCAATTGTACTCAACCACCTCCACCTCTGGTTGAAGTTGACAGAGAACCAGAGTTCAAGATCTCTGAGATTCTTGACTCCAAAATAGATCACAGATGGCGTCATTGCAAGTTGTTGTACTTAGTTCAGTGGTTCGGATATGAAGGAATCAATGAAGAAACCTTGTGGCTTTTTGCCACTGAGTTAGGTCATGCTTTGGAGCTTGTTGAGGAGTTTCACCTCTGGTATCTGGACAAGTCCAGACCTCACTCTGCTTGACCCACAGGATGATTGTGATTATTAACTATTTACAGGAGGCAGCTGACTTCTACCTACACCTCTCTATCCTCATCCTTGTCATCTTCACTTTCCTTTGCCTCCTCTGCCTCCTTCTCTGCCTTCTTCTTCATGAACTCCACAATCTCCCCTCTCTCCTGCTCATCTGCCACTTCCTTCTCTTCCGCCCTCAACTCCACTGTCTCCCCAGTGGCCTCCCAGACCTCCCTCTCAACCACCCTCTCCTCCACCATCTCCATCTCCATCCCATCATCTCCATACACCTCCAGGGCCTTTAGCTTGACCAACTGCTCCAGCAACTGGTTCTGGCACTCGAAGCCCAGCTGGATTTGATTGTGGATCTTGCGGACCACCTGGAGTGGCTGGGTCAGCTCGCTGCCCCCTATCTCTACCTTTTCCTCCGTTCATACCTTCATTTTTGCCACCTCTGGCTCCTTTGTTTTCCACTTTCACTTTTTCTCCACCTTCTCTTCTCTGGGCTGCTCACACCTCACCTTCACATCCCAGCACTCCGAGCACACCATCAACTTCCCTGTCACCTGCTCACACGACAGGCCCTGCTCCTTGCACCTTTGGCACTCTGGCATTGTCGGCGTCCTTGCCTTCCCCTTGCCCTTGGTTGGCCCTGCCTGCACTTGCTGGGCCTGCACCTGCTCCACCTGTGCTCTGGTTAGTCCATGTTGCCTTATCATGAACCACTCACCCTTTCCTTCATGGCCTCTTCTTCCATCTGCTTCCTCGTGGCCTCCTCTGCTGCCTTCTTCCGTGCCTCCTCCTCCTTCCTGACCTTGACTCACCTCCTCCACTTGGAGGCCTTTGCCCTCCACAGGTTGTCATCATTGTTCTCATCCTCTGCCAAGTGGACGTCAGGCCAGGTCTTAATATTGGATGTGCTGGACATGTTGATGAGTGGTGGTAGTGGATGAAGTGACTCTGAGCATGCAGGTTTCTTTTTTAACAGATGAACCAAACTCCATTTCAGACTCTGAAACAAATCAATGGAGTCACATGCTAACGGCCTTCAGGAGTTCAGGCCTAAGAGGGGGATACTGTCATATCCCATCCAACTCTGGTCACTCTGGACCAACTCCAGACCAGTTCCCCCAGTCGTGCACATGTTCTCAACTCTGGATCAACTCCATTGATCCTCTGGTTCATTCTTGCTCAATATCATAGACTTTGACTTCAGACCTTTTCTATTCAGTTCTACCTTGACATCTCTCTATATGTTCCACTATGACATCTCTGTTTCCATTTCATCTTGACATCTCTATTCCCATTCTATCTCAATGTCTTATCTTGACTTCCGTTTCACTCACATAGTTACCTCTGTGCCTGCACACATTGAAGACTTACCTGATCTCATCTCTCTTAGTATATAAAGTCTCTACTTCTGTCAGTAGATACCTCAGTTTGAATGTTGATCTAACCTTGTCCTGTCCCTGTCTTGATCTGATGTTTTCCTCTCATCTTGAGTCTGAGACTCTCCTCCGAACTCTGACCCTCCGCAAATTTGGGACACTGGACTTTCTGCAAAGGTGCACCACATAAGGTGAAGTCAAGTCCCATTCAACTAACCTAGCTCCGAAGTCCGGAGTTAGTCTGGAGTTTGTCCCCAGTGTTTAACAGTATCCCTGACAATCCTTGACCCTTACTTTGCTTCTGACCTCCTAGAATATTTTCATATGTTCTTCACCTTTGTCAGATAGTATTTTCATCCCATTTTGTACCTCCTCCGCTTACTCTGCCCTATATAACTCCTATGTACCTCCTGTACTATTCCTTAGTACAAATATCAAACAAAGTCACTCCTCTTATTGTGTGATCATCCTATCTCCTCCCTGTCGGACCTCCATCCCTCCGAAATATGAGGACCTAGACCTGCTTAGGAGCATGACACATAAGTCCTATGCCAACATCCTCCTGAGTACCTCTGCTCCAACTCCTCTGCTTGGACCTCCAGTCTATCTCCTACACTAACCCCTCTGTTAACCTCTAGAACTCCACAACTCTTGTCAGACTTGAGTCCAGAGTATATGCACTTTAACAGGGTTAAAGAATATCTATGAATTGAAGGTGGAGAGTTGTCTCAGAACCAGTGGAATCTTCCGAACTGGTCCAAGTATCTGTCATTAGGGTCATAGATGTAAGCTTGTTCTTCTCCGAAGGTTGGAGTTCCTTCAACGATGGTTTCCTCAGAAGGGAGGTGGACCTTGACTTCTTCAGACTTAGAGGCTCAGGATGGGAACATCCAAAAGTTTATAAAGAAGTGTGGACCTTGGTCAACACCAGCTTCTATTCTATTGGGTCAAAAACCTTCCCAACTAGAGTCTTCAAAGTTCATATGTAATCTAGTGATGTCAGGCACAAGACCACTCTTTTGACACCAACTAGATGCATATGACTATTCTTAGAAGAAATGTGCCTCACATGGACACAAGCCTAGGCTCCTTCAAAATGGAAATGTATGGAGGCAGTTTTTAAACCAATTAAGAGCTCTCAAGCTCACCCCTTGACAGCGACCTAAAGTCTAACCGACCTTCACCACCATATAGCCAGGGTATACGTAAAAGATAAGAGGAGCACAAGTGTGCATGAAGTGTGAAGTGGTAAAGTAGTTCCCTTTGCCCCTAGGGTCTGGGGTTGTTGCGAACGACAGCAAGGTATAGAGAGTAGTAGTGAGGGAAGATGAGTAGTCAAGTCCTAATGTTGGCAACCTAGACCTGTGAAGGCTTTGGTCACTACTAACTAGGCTTGCTATGAATCAAGAGGATGTTCTAGGGGAATCAACCAGGACTTGACTGAAGTCCAGTTGTTGATGACATTGGGTTTATATACATACAGGGGTACTTAGGTCAAGTCTGGGAATACTGACTAATGTACTATGTCATGGTCTAGAATAGTGGTAATTAAGAAAGCATGCTTGATAAGAGTCTAGAACGAATGTGAATGAAGTGAAAGGGATTGACCTAGACTTGGTCAGGTGATATGTCCCATGGTCACATGATAGTGGTCATGTGACTTGATAAGATAAGATAAGAGATGAAATCATAACATATTCTGTGACAATCTTGGACACTTTACTCACTCTTGCCCTCACTGCCAGCAGTATATTAATGCAGGCCAGGTAGTGAAGGGAGCCGATGGCCAGCTTTATTTCCCAGATGGTAGCTGGATCCCTCGTATTCCTGGCACAAGATGCATCAAAGATTGCATAGACTGGGTAGAGGTAGAAAGGGTGGCAGTAACAGCTTTATTTCCTTCCACCTTGTCTGCAGCTGCTAATCATTCTAGAGATTCCCCACCCCATATGACTGCTGGGATTTTGTCTTTATCCTGCCCAGAACGAGATGCGGTGTTGGATATTGATTCTACTGCATTTATGAGCACAGCCCAAGTTTCTATGTCTTATAATGTGCCTGACTGTCATATCCGTGCCAAACCAGCCATCTCTGCCTCCTCTGGCCCCTTCTCCAACAATCTCTGCTCTCCTCTGTCCCCCTCCAGTCCACCTCCATCTCCACCATGCACAGAGCTCCTCGGAGCTCTGCTCCTCTGATTGGACCTGTGGCTGTGCTCGCTTGGAACCTCCCAGACATTATTTCTGTTTGTACTTTCTTTTGTTCTTTGACCCTTGATCAGTCTTTACTTGTATCCCTAACAATCCTTGACCCTTACTTTGCTTCTGACCTCCTAGAATATTTTCATATGTTCTTCACCTTTGTCAGATAGTATTTTCATCCCACTTTGTACCTCCTCCACTTACTCTGCTCTATATAACTCCTATGTACTTCCTGTACTATTCCTTAGTACAAATATCAACAAAAGTCACTCTCCTCTCATTTTGTGACCACCCCATCTCCTCC
>JBBPKI010000237.1:0-32303 GCA_038089155.1 Nevesoporus exiguus
GCCTTCTCTCTCTTTCTCTCTCTCCCTCCCTCCCTCTCTCAGGCTCGTTCGCTTGCTCACGCTCCCGTTCGCACAGGCGGACTCTTGGTCGATTTTGGCGTGCTGACGCTCCGCACGGACGCTCTCGAGCCCGGACTTGTCCCAGAAGGGAGCACGATCCCCCGTTTACCGCCCTCGCATCCAGCCATCGTCGAGTGGCGTGCGATGACGGTCATCGAGCTGTTCGTCCCCTCGTTTCGTTTACCGGGGTATCATGCACTCACGCGCGTGTTTCATTGACCTGGTCCTCCGCGGCGTCACGACCGCCACGACCTCGCGCACCACACGACCCCGCGCTGCCACCGTCCTCCAACAGAGACCGCATCGCAGACGGACTGCGCCGCAAGTTTGGCCTTACCTCCGAACAGCTTACCCTCGCTCAGGTGCTGGAGAGCGCCACGTGGAAAGGCGGGCGCGAGATCGCGAAGAAGAAACGTCCACAGACGGGAGGTCCCCCGATCGACATCGTCAGCGACGGTACCGTATTTTGACCGCGTACAGCGTTTGGAGCGGACGAGATGGGACACAGAAACGTATTCTTTTTTGGAAAGGGAAAAGTAGGAAACGTGAGATCATAAAACTTATGTACTTTGGTAGCATCGTGATAGAATACAGATTGGAGTTGGAACGCAAATGGGAAAGCGAGCGGGTATCGTGTGCTGATCCTAAGGCCACTGCCGTGCAGGTAGGCATAACGCAGGGCGTAAGGTCACGTGTGTGGCGCACAGGTACAGGTCGTGTACAGACGTTGGGCGCCACGCACGTCAATGACGTTTGAGGTCCTTGGCGAGGCGATAGCAGAGCACAAAAGCGATCGTGGCCGCGACGCCTCCCAACCTGAGTCAAGCCACATCATTTATTATTGTCAGCGCCAGGCAGAAGAGCGGGCGAATACCCACCGGAAGATGATGGCGATGGAATCCGTGCCTTGTCCCTCTCCCGCTTCGTCGCGTACCAGTAACCCTCGCGAAGCAGGCCCGCCGTCGCCCGGTTGCGATGGCGTGCTGCCAGCATGTCCGTGGGCCCCAGACTTGTCCGGGTCCAAGAGAGCAAACACGATCGCCGAAAGACCAGTGACGAGGAACTGGGGGACGACGACGAACAAGTTGTGGATGCCCTGTGGAAGGAGAAAAGCGATACAGTCAGCGAAACACGTCTTACGCCTCACGTCGAGTAAACGACGACGCACGAGGATAGCTCCTGCCTGCGCACTCAGACCGCCGCCGTTCTCCGCCTTGTTCGGTGTCGGGCCCGAGCCCAAGGACATTGGGCGTCCCTGTCCGTCCTCCAAGTGTGACGGGATGGCGATATCGACGCAGCTGATGCGCGCCCGTGCGTGGCCCAGCCCGATGACCCTCGGGCGCACGTCAGGATCAGCTTCGGGGTCGAGCTCGTCAGGGTCTTGATCAAGCGACTGTTTTAACGCCGACTGACCGCCGCTGGTCCTTTCTTCGGCACCTCCCCCCTCCTCTTCCTCCCCACCGTCATCATCATCGACTTGAAACAGCCGCGCTGTCTCCTCCGTATCATGTCCATCATGCATCCGACCTTTGCGTGTCGACCGCGTGTCCGCCAAGTGAATACTCACATCATCCGAGGCAGGGTGGGACAATATTGCCTCGCCGAGCTAAAACCGAAAGAAGGACGAGGTGGCGTTGGGGTATGGGGTAAGTGCCAAAAACCAGACAACGTTCCTGATCGTGCCGCACTCACCAAGGCAAAAGGCGCCCACTGTGTCATTGCCCAAGAAAACCCGGTGATAGCCATGATCCAGGTTGCGCCAGATACACTCGAGGTGACGCTTTATCATTTTCAAAGATGGACGGGGCAAAATTCATTAGTCGTCACGCGGAAGCACGGATCGCCGCAAGTAAAAAAGGACGAGTGATGGACGTACAATGTGGCAGCCATACATACTGCGAAGATCAAGTGGGACAGTGCCCATAAACTGCACAAATGCATCCGAACACGTTCCTTCCATGTCCTTCGCTTTGGTTCAAGGGGGCTAGACGCGTGCCGCGCGTGTCGCGGGACAACGAAGTAGGGCATGACAATGTTGGCTACCAGGGACACCAGCGCGTTGTAAAACAGGGCGCGCGTCCCGAGCCGGGTGGATTCGGCATCGAGAGCGATCGCCGCGTCCGGGGTTTGCGGGACGGGCGACGATCGCTTGTGAAGGTCGCCAATGTAGACCGTAGTATAGAATAGGACTGGAAACCACCCCAGCCATGCACTGGGCGCCATCAGGACGAGAAAAGAGCCGAGACCGACGAGACGCACAAGAATTGGATCCAACACTGCGGATACGGGTCATTACAGATTTAGAAGCGAGGAGATGGAAACGCACGATCTGTCGGATGACGCTCGGTAGCCTCGTAAGTGTCTCCCGGAGTTCTTTCAACTCTTGGCGAAAACCTTTGGGACCGCTCCTGCGAGAACATGAGTTGGACGCATTCCACAGCAGTGAGACCATACGATGAGGCGAGCAAGACGCGCTCTTTCACATGGAAGCACATCCAAGCTTGCGTCGAGAATAGGAGGAGCGCTGCGATGACAGAAAGCACTTCCAATTGTGCGCTCCCCAGAAATGGAAGGAAACGCGGGAGATCTAGATTTCCTCTGGAACAAGGTTGAGCGTAGTTTGGCGACACGAGGAATGCAGGCTAACACGAAGAATCCAGTAACGCTCCCGACGGCCAGCATGGTAGCTGCCCATGCATTGCCGGAAGGTTGTTTGGAGGTTGGGAGAATGTCTACGAGAAGTGCACGATCGAGGGCTTGGACTAAATGTGGATGTGAGACTGCGGTGTATCTGAACATGATTCTCGCTACTCGCCGGCATTGATACAGAAGTCTATGCAATAAATAGAAAGGATAGCAAACCAGATAGTGAGGTTGTCGTTCTAACATAGATGAGTTACTATAGGAGAATGGTGCAAATAGAGGGCTGACTGAGGGTGAGTTGAGGGTGGTGAATATAGTTGCAAATGATCGCGTGAATCCGAGCAAAAGGATTGCAAACACGCAGAGTGCAGTGGAGACGAGGATAAAGGGTCTCCGTCTGCCAAAGCGGGATTTGGAATTGTCGGCGAGTACGCCTGATAAACGTCAAAACCTGCTCCAGGCGGTCGGGTGGCGAGACGAACCGATCACAGGCTGTACTATGAGACCCGACACGGGTCCTGCGAGAAAAACGATGGCCATGAGGGATTTTGGGAGGCCAAGGGAGAGGAGATACGGCGAGCCTGGGTGAAGTGAACTGCTAGTTCGAGACGAGTTGCAGATATTTTACCGTAGGACATTTCCACCGACCAAAGTGCTTGCACGCCAAAGAACCCGACGGTGAGTGAGGGTAGCCGTGACCAAGCTGGACCGGCCACGCGTGCTACGCCGGCCCAGCGACGGTCGCAGTCGTCCTGGGCTTCGTCCGCGACGGGCACCGCAGAAAAGCCTGTCATGGCGCTGTCCAAGGCGCGTCTGTTGGTGAGTGTGTCGTGACATAGCGTGTGACATTATGGCAGTCACGTCACGGAACTAAACGGCCGAAATTGAATTGATCGCTAGCGAGGACGGAAAGTGTACACCAACACCAGCAGGATGTGGACGCGGAGAATAACATCGGCGCGACGCGCTTTTCATGTCGCTGCACCACGTCGAAGAGAGCTCTTTGACCCTGCGACGGTAGAACGCATCTCGGAGGATGTCGATGTCTGCATCGTCGGCGCAGGCCCGGCCGGTCTCAGCGCTGCTATACGTCTCAAGCAGCTCGAGCGAGAAAAGGGCAAGGAATTCCGAGTCGTCGTTCTTGAAAAGGGTGGCGAAGTAGGTGCGTCCCATTCGTTTTCGTTTCGTTCAGCTGACCGCCGTTCGACACAGGATCTCATATCCTCTCCGGAGCTGTCATCGAGCCTCGTGCTCTCAACGAGCTACTTCCAGACTGGTCTTCGAGGGACGACCATCCGCTCAAACAGCCCGCTACATCCTCTACTATGCGATTCTTCACCAAGAAATACTCTTTTCCCATTCCGCATCCACCACAAATGTCCAACAAAGGCAACTACATCACGTCCCTTTCTCAATTCACGGCTTGGCTCGGTACGATCGCTGAGGAACTCGGCGTCGAGGTCTATCCCGGATTCGCAGGTGCTGGTATTGTTTACGGCGAGGACGGTAACAGCGTCGCTGGCGTACGCACCAACGAAGTTGGCCTCGACAAACACGGCCATATGAAGGATACATTCGAGCCAGGGATGGAGTTCCGCGCAAAAGTGACGCTGATTGCCGAGGGCGCACACGGTTCGTTGTCCAAGGAACTCACTCGCAAATTCGACCTGCGCAGGGATGCTGATCCCCAGACATATGGTATTGGACTTAAGGAGGTATGGCGCGTAGACCCCAGCCAGTATCGACCGGGCGAAGTTGTCCATACCCTCGGTTGGCCTCTCGACTATTTGACGTATGGCGGAGGATGGGTGTATCACATGGCAGATGGACTGGTCAGCTTAGGATTAGTCATTGGCCTCGACTATGCGAACCCGTATCTCAGCCCGTACAGGGAACTACAGGTGAGCTTTTACACGACGTGTTCCGCGCTCATATCTAATACCCGACGTAGCGAATGAAACACCACCCTTACTTTACCGAGCTGTTATCCGGTTCCTCAACTCGTATTGCTTACGGTGCTCGTTCGCTGAACGAAGGCGGATTGCAATCCGTTCCGAAACTCGACTTCCCAGGCGGTGCTCTGATCGGTTGTTCCGCCGGGTTCGTCAACATCGCCAAGATTAAGGGCACGCACAATGCTATGAAGACAGGCATGCTCGCTGCCGAAGCAGCCGCGGACGTGCTCACAGAACCAGACTCATCTGAAACGAGCGACATGAGCAGATACGATGCCGCAGTCCGAAACAGCTGGGTATGGTCCGATTTGTACGAGGTGCGCAACATGCGTGCCAGCTTCAACACCTCACTGGGTGTGTGGGGCGGTATGGCTTACTCGGGCGTGGACTCGCTGTTCCTCAAGGGCCGGACGCCCTGGACTTTCCGCAACAAGAGCCGGTCTTCTGATGCTGAGCATACGCTGACGGCGAGCCATTTCAAGCCAATCGAGTATCCGCCTCCTCAGCCACCACTATCGACGGATCTGTTGACCTCGTTGACGCTTACGGGTACGAACCACGCCGAGGATCAGCCTGTCCATCTACGTGTTCGCAAGGACGGCGTCGAGGACGTGGCTCTCAGGAAAGAGCACGTCCACCGGAACGTTGGCGAGTTCGCAGGTCTACTTCAGCGCGCATGTCCCGCGGGCGTATATGAGTACATTGAAGACGAAGCGGTGTCCAAGGAAGAGGGCTGGGATGGGAAGAAATTGGTAATTAATTCGCAGGTAAGTCGCCAGACGTTCGCATCAGCTTAAAGGGTTGACGACGTGACGCGTCGTAGAACTGTATCCATTGCAAGCTCTGTGACATCAAGGTACCCACGCAGGACATCACCTGGACGGTGCCTGAGGGGGGAGGGGGCCCTAAATACAGTAAGCATGTGTCGTTTGCGGGTCGTGTGGTTTGCTGACCGAGCCGTTGCGTTCCAGCTATCACGTAATCCTGATTTAGTACGTAATATACATTGATTGCGGCTGTGAAGTACTGGTCACAGTGAGACGTCCGCGTCGGAGGGTCTTAAGTTGTCTACATGGATAGAAGAAAGAGAAAGAAAGCTGATGGCTTCAAGCCAGTAGGGGAGGAAGGTCTTGAAGAAGAGGGTGATATTATTCAATAAATCAGGGGTAACAACAGAGTGTTGCAGGTGATGCATCCAATATTGGCATGAGTAAGCAAGGTAGGAAGGAATGGCCTTATTCACTCGACTAGGCAGATCAGGAATGGCAGTGTTGCGGATCCGGGAGTCCTCAAGGTCGCAGATGTTGAAGCTGAGCATATTTTGCATACATGCAAGTAGTGCTTGGCCAAGACAGAGGGAGCACTGGGGTTTAATGAAGACATGGAAAGATGAACTGTGCGCTTCGTCCAGTAAAAAGTTATAGAACGAGGAGTGGAGGGGACATATGGGTCTCTCTTCATCAACCACTCCAACTAATAAACATCCCATTGGTTTGTGGATTACTCGAATATCGAGGTCACGATCGAGGAGAGCGGAAAGGGCAGTGAGCGACAACGGTATGTTAAGCGCAAGAACAACCGCCATGACCATTCGAAATTGTTCTCGAGTATCCTCAAGGACAAACAGCTGACTCAATATAGTCAGGTATATGTTATTCAATGAGTGACCACCATCAGTATTGACGACTCCCAGGAGCTTGTCGAGCCGCTCTAGAGGTCCAAGTCCAACGGTACCACCCCCTTGAATGAAATTACAGGCAGTGAATGCCCACTGGAAGAGATGCTGGGAATGGTGGACAAGCAGTTGGCACCACTCTTGGTTTGGCCAAAAGGATTCGGTATACTGATGAAGTGAGTGGTAGATGAACTTTTCTATGTCCCGGTCCACAACGTCCGTGGGGATATCACCCATTTGTTTGTGGATGATATGGAATAAATTCTAGGAGATGTACCCACAAATAGAGAATTTCATCCCAAAATGTTTGATTCTTTGCCTCTTTTGCGCTGCCCGTCGACCTTGAAGTATCGCCCATGGAAAAATGGACGTAGAATCGCCTTGCGACCAGAAGGTTGCGCCGTGTCTGAGGACGTAGTTCAATATTTGGAAGAAATTCATTCAAATACGGGAAAGCCCTGGCACTTGAGTCCCTACCTTTGATAGTAATCGTTTTCACCCTAGAACCGCGCTCAGCACAGTATCCCTAGCGGAGCTAATGACATACGTACACAATATTTTGAGCTGGACCAGCTGTTTCCATGATGGTGTAGATGGTCCAGGAGCTGGTGAGTATACAATGAGCAGTAGAGAGGTAGTGGGAGTGGTCCCAGTGCGACGACACCAACCAGCACATTTGCCCTCTAACTCCGTCTCGGTCCTCGGGCCGTTCATCCGACTGCCCTCGCTGATGACCTTCGGACAAAGAACTTTACATGGGTCCCACCTCTACTCGTCCAGTCACGGGTAGATGCCAATGATCCATTTTATTACCTTGCTGGTCCAGAAACGGCTACTAATGAAGAGCTGATTAGTGCTTTTGACACACTTGAGCGCGAGAAAGAGCAAGGCTGCGCTGCATTGTTGGGTCGGAGTCCGGTGGATGAATGGACTCAGAACTTGAACCTGAATAGTTGAAAGGTCAGGCATATAGCTGGGAGGAGCTGGACATTGTCGACAAGGGTACAATACCAACAGGATTTGTCGAGGACATCTCTGTGCTAGGCAAATCAGGGCTCAGAGAGGAACTTTAGTGGGATATTCAGTCCTCTGAAGGGCTCGTCATACCACAGTAATCTCCTATGTCATACGTATATGCTATCATCAGCCTGAAATTCGCCATGTTCTGCCATCCTACCAACTGCCATTCTGCCGTTTCGCCGGCAGGCTCTGACCCAAAACAATTCTGCCCACAACGCTATCCATCCCCCAGTTCAATGTAGTATATACTACCGGTTCACGTGGGCCAAAGTCGTGGAGTATGCCTTGCCTCGTCCATCAGGAGCAACAAACGAAACGAAGTTACTTCACTCCATCTTTTACTGCTCCACAACATGATTTTTCTATGAAACCACAAGGACGACGATCCGCCTCGAATTTTGGACAACCAAGTAGCATATCGCTTTGCCCATCATATTTTCGATCTTCTTTTAGTTAAACCAGCACTGGATAAGATCGTGGACGACTCGCAGTAGCCCATACTGGGAGCTTATCATTGACATTCGAGGCCGGTGGGAATGGGAACGGGAATTCAACTAGAAGATGTACCTCAGGGTGATACGTGCCTCCACAACACCTCGCGTCCCGCAGTCTGTAAAAGGTCTTTCATCTCCTTGAGGCCGCAGATATCCTGGTATCTTGAGATCTACGGTTCGGTACGTGGCATGTGCGATCGAGTCGAGGCAAAACGTCCAAAAACAACGACAAAGAAAAACACAGAGCTTGGACGACACGAACACGTTCAGATCCACGACTGCTTGAGCCCAGTCGTCGAAAGAGATAGTGGGAATTGATACGTTCTGCAGTATCCTGGAACGCGAGGCAATACGCACGCCAACAATTGTAACCCAACTCTCTTGTGAAATACACGGAGAATTATTGCATTCATACGCCCATGAGGGGTTCATAGCGCGAGGTACCAGAGTACTTCACGATGCCGATCGAACGGAAGTCGAGCGGAACCCCTTTGGCTGGGTAGTAGCAATACGAGCTAGGCTTGGTCAAGGGCATTGTCAACAAATGGGTAATATGACTCGCCTGTTACTGTACGAGAGGCTTTAGGCGTCCTTCGACTCTAATGCAATATAATTGTCAAGCCCATTCTCCGAAAAAAGGCAATCTCTCAATACGTTTCGCCTGCAGCAAGCACAGGATTCGGGCTGAGGACAGGAAAAGGTTACCATGGGTAAGAAGCAAGAGACAAACACGGCTGCAACTACGTACCGTGGCGTTATCTGGAAACACCTGCGCCACACTCTGGACTACGTTGTTTTAAGGACTGCAAAGGTAGTGTGACGTTCGTCATCCCTTCGTGCTTGGCTTGTTTGTATGCAGGCATGTGCACCATCACTCTGTAGTAGTGTCGCGAGTAGAGGGGCTAGGTCAATACAGTGACGTTGGAAGCGATCGGATAACCTGGACTGACATTCTCAATCCCCATGCACGCATCGAGCATGTCCAGCATCGCGCGCGCACGTTCCAGTCGTCTTGGGAACATCTCGAGGTGTTTCGTCATTGTTTAGATAGCTTGGATGAACCACAGCAGGCCGCGGCGGGGAAGAAGTCCGTTGCCCCAACGGACCCGCGCGGGCATACCATACGACAGTATGGGAGGCATGAGTATTGGAGTCACGAAGGAAGTACCAACGCAAAGAGGGCCCTGAGAGATAGAATGGCGCCGCCTAACAGATACGTCGCCATCGTTCAGCTTGACAGGACAACCGTAACGATCGTAGGACTCCGGGACTCCATGGAGTTTGTGGAGTGCGTCGTCACGCGCCTTGCAGATGTTGAAAAGAACATCGAACCCGCGATCAGGGTCGACAATACCAACATCTCCAACTTGGAACCCGTCTCGTTGATGATCACACAAGGGGGGAGTATTCGGATGGGCCCGGGATGCCGCAAAGGGTATCCGTAACGTATTGGCAGATATTGTGCATACACGTCTTGGGAAGAGTTGCCCATGATTCGTCAAGAAGGAACGCGTTTAAGTAGCCTGGCGCAAGTTGGCGTATGCGCACAATCCACGCTGCAGTGAAAATAAGTCTGCTAGAGTGTCGTACGCGGTGGCAGCGTTACCAGATGTCTCGTTTGCCTAGTGTTGTGCCGAGCCGAGCTTTTGGGAAGTTGGGGCTCAAACGGCCTGCTTTGTATTCTGGCGCCACAGCGTTCTCAAACCTCTAAATAATTCGGCAAGCTCCGTGGCATAAGCTGTACAGTACGATGTGACGCCAATTCCGAATGCTTGAACGACACCAGTGACTAGAGACATCTGTCAGCAAGGCTCCGTGATACAACTCCGTCAGGCCACGTAGTAACTGAATGCTGATGGTGTAGTTTGTTTGGCAACGCCGTTCATAACTTGGGACCATAGCGTGCTTAGTAATCAACGCGGTTCTCGAAAGTGGCAAGCCAGCTTCAATCGTTCAGTTCCCGTTTGGCCGGGTACCATCGAACGCACAAACCCGAGACTGCGTAACTTTATACACAAGCGCTCACACTATTATTCGTTCTGCCACCCGGTTACATCCACTTCGCCGAATACACACTGATGCAGAGCTTGCGTAGGTTACTTCGCAAGGGGCGGAAAAATGGGACGGGGTTAGAGGGTAGTAACTTGCCTCTGGGTCGTCCGTGGTTATCTTCACTCCTAACTGGAGAATTATTACAGCACTCTCGCAGCATGAAAATAGTGGATCGTCTTCTTATATGACGCAAGATCTAGAACCACGCTGTATCGATGTCCACGGAGTCTCAGTAACGTCGTTGGTCTTCCTTGCAGATGGGGAGTACATAGTTGGCGGCTGCAAGGATGGATCAGTCCGGCGATGGAGGACAAGCGATAGGTGCGAAGTAGTATCAAGTGCCAAGTCCAGCGGTTACTGCCCCGGCGCGGCAAACTCGATAGCTGCGTCGTCGGACGGAAAGTGGATTGCGAGCGGGGGAGCGGACTGCAAGGTGACAGTTTGGGACGCGACCTGTTTTGAACAGAGTACCAGCGTTGAGCCAACCAGGCAATACGCGACAAAGACGGGCGTTACGGCACTGGACATCTCCCCCGACTCATCACATGTTGCGGCTGGATCGCAAGATGGATCCGTGTTTGTCTGGTATTTGGAGAGCGGGGAACCAGTTCCAGGTTCGTTGAGGCACCCGGAGGCTGGGATATCATCCGTCAAATTTTCTCCAACGGGCGGCCACCTCGCTTCAGCATGCTCCGCTTGGGGCTGCAATTCGATCCGCATCTGGGACATCCGCACTGGTGGCCAACTCGCGTGCCTCTCTGCAAACACTACGCCAACATACTCGCTTGCCTGGAGTTGTGACGCCCAACGACTTTTCGCGGGGGGGCCATCCGGCTCCATCAGATGCTTCAATATTGCAGACCAATCGATCATATCGAAGATCGACTGCCAGTTTTCCAATTTCGTGACTTCTCTTTGCGTCTCCAATAACGGTCGCTTCCTTGTCGCTGCTTCAGCGTCCTGCAATTCTCTCAGCTTCTGGGATGTCCACACGTTTCAAGAAATCCGGCCTCGCATTTCCCAATCGAGTGCAGCTGTAGCCATCTCACTGGACGACCAGCGTCTCATTTCCACGATAGATGACAAGCTCTCTATCTGGAACCTCTCAGGCCTTCTTCCAAAAACCTTCTTCTTCCATGTAACTATGCTGTTATACGTTCTGACTTTCATAAACTAATTTCTGTCCTTCTCAGCGTCTCGCACCATCTCTTGGGGATTCGGAGCCCGTGAGTTTACCCGCATTGATCTGATCAGCCCGCATTACTTACAGTCCATGCGGCTCCGATACACAGTTCACGTATCTTAGTCGAGCGGCGCATGAGGCATGGAGACTCGGAAAACTGAAAGAGGCAGAAGATATCTTGTCAGATGAAATTACAAGTCCGGATTGCCCAGAGTTTGCTACGTATTCACACGCCAACTGCGCTCTTGTTCGGGCACGACAGGGCAAATGGATCGAGGCATTGGAGGACGCTCAAGTGGTAATTTAGATCTCTTTTTTTCGTGACGACTCAACTGATTCAGCAGTCCATGGACTCGAACGGTGCCCATGCGCCCCCAATAGCCCACGTCGCAAGGGGTTTTGCTCTTTTAGGGCAAGGAAAACATCAGGACGCGACAGAAGCGTTCGACACTGCGCTTGGTATTTGCGATGACGACGCAAAGGCATTTGTTAAAGTCATCAAGGCAAATAAAACGAGCCCTGCATACTGTGCATGTTGAACTGATGTTGCACCCAGTTCGCTGTTTTGTCGGAACTCGGACACAATAGTGGACTTGAGAGCATCCCTCCCGAAAGTGGGTGTACTCAAAGCGTCAGGTCCCTCTTATCTGCGGTCGAGGTAGCCTTCAGCGTGTTGAATTATTCAGTGTTACTGATGTACATTCAGGCGCGGACGCTCGTCCTTTCCGCCGAACGTTATATGGAGGAGAAGCACTACGACGAGGCGATAGAGATTCTGAACAGAGCGGAGGCCCTTGGTGCCTTTTCGGAAGTTCCGGAGCTAAGAACGATCACGCTGGTAAGAGGCCAGTGTATTTTACGTGCGTTGCTGATACTCCCAAGATTTTTGGTTGGAGTTTCGACGGCCTCAAAAGCAGGATTCAACAGCAAAAGTGCAAAGCACTATCAGCCTCCGGCTCTATGCGCGATGCAATACATGCCTTTCGTGCAATACAGAGCGACTTGGAAAACGAGGCGGAAAGGAGAAAAGGGCTGTCTGAATGGCTCGGTGGTAAGCATTTATATACAAGCTCAACACAAGCGGCCTGAAACTTGCAACTAGAATTCAAGGGACAGTGTTGCGAGGCATCAGAACGTTTTGGAGGAGAAGCCAAGCATGACAAGCATTACAAAGATGCTATCGCATGGTACTCTACAGCGTTGAATCTCAGTCCGGCATCGCCTGAACGGATTCTCATGAACCGGAGTGAGGCACACGCAGCGATGAGCTCGTGGGAAGATGCATTGAAGGATGCAGACGAGGTATACCTTACAATATTGAATCCTCACGAGGCACGAATGCAATACTTTCTCCAGGTAATCCGGCAGAACCCTTTACTCCCTCAAGCCTATGCGATGAAATGCCGCGCGCTCCAAAATCTTAAACGGCACGGGGAGATCGACGCGACATACGAGGCTCAACCCGATCGTCCGTATCTTCTACTCCGTCCCTTAAGAGATCTGCTAATGTCGGTATTTTCGCAGAACTGCGCCGTCAGCATGTGTCCTTGAAGGCGGCTATTGACGAAGTTGTCAAGGAGACCCTTCATGACATCCCACTCAGAATGATAGACACCGAGACTGGCCATCTGTGCGAAGAAGCAAAGTTGAGGAGTGTGTTTAAAGGCAGCTCAGTCTTTTGGGATCTCGTCGTGTCGACTACGGAGCATACAAACAATACTCGCATCAAGGACGCTGTCAAGGAGTTTTACCAATATGTCATGTTCTCCCACAGATGGCAAGCCGAAGAACCCCTGTACGGTGATGTCCGGGGCCAATCCGTGTATGATCTTAAGACGGACGGGAAACCTGGCGTCGTTAAACTACGGTCGTTTTGCGAAACCGCTGGCAAGGCTGGGTATCGTTGGGCATGGAGTGATACCTGCTGTATTGACCAAAAGAACCAGCGGGAATTCGAGAAATCCATCAACTCCATGTTCAGATGGTACCATCAATCTGCTCTCACCATCGTTTACCTTTGGGACGTATTGGTTTCGTCCCGACGCGGAGGGCTGACTGGAAGCGCGTGGCTTACGCGTGGTTGGACGCTACAAGAGCTCCTTGCACCTCCGGTTATTCGATTCTTCGCTGCCGACTGGAAGCCCTATCTCTCTGACTCTCGATGCAATCACAAAGAATCCGATGAAATCATGAAAGAGATATCGGATGCAGTTGATGTACCCGCACACGACCTGCTCGCCTTTCAGCCCAGTCCGGAAAACACACGCTGGAAACTTCATATGGCATCCAAACGCGAAACTACGATGCCCGAAGACTCTGCCTACTGCCTCTGTGGCATCTTTGAAGTCTACATGTCTGTGATACCAGGCGAACCACTGCATCATGCTTTGGGACGACTGCTCCAGGAGATCATTGTTCGTTCCAAGGCAGGAGATGTCGGTTATTTGGCTTGGGTAGGAGAATCGTCGAAACGGAACAGCTATTTACCAGTCCAAGTCAAGGCATACCAGGAGCCATGCCATATGCCAGCATTTATTGGAGAGGGGGAGATACAGGGGTCGGGGTCGGAGTTGGAGTCCTCGTTGAAAGACGAGGAACAAACGAAAGCGCTCGCACTTTATGACAAACTAGAGCGTCTCCCACGAGCAGAATTGGATTCTGGATGGCGTCTTCATCTGCCTTGCATCGCGTTCCCCGTCACCGTCTCGGGTACGCATCCCCATGATCCAGGCCCTCATTCCTACGCCGTAAATGCCGATGAGCTCGAAGCGATGGAGATCTGCACCACAGAGAAACTCCCTAAAAAGGGCCTATTGCTTGTGTGTCCCTGGATTCACGAACTCCTCGATCTCGCTTCGCCACACGGTCATCGAGATATCGAGGGTGGCCCTCCATCCGCTTCTGATAGTCACCCGGTGATCAGGGCAGGGCCTGTTTTGCATGAGAACCCCGCTGAGGCGATGCGACTACACACGTCCGCTAACGATCATGGTTCACGGGATCATCTCAGTGTCTACGACGAGCCGCCAACGCCATCATCCAGTCTCATACTCCCATCGGCTTCAGCCCCGTTGGACGAGCGCACGAAAGCATTTAGGTTCGTTTCCCGTTTGAGACAGCCTATGACAGCGCTGTTGCTCTCACTTCAATCACGCGGGGTGTACAAGCGGGTCGCGGCGGATCATAGGATTGACATACGGTTGCGTAAGGAGGCTTCTCTTGATACCATGGACGTCAATGTGGTGCGGGTAATATGAATACATCGAGTTCGACGAGGTCATACTAGTGGTGATGGAATGGAAGTTCTAGATTCGTTCGGTGGCCACCCCGCTATGACAGTGTACTTACATCAATCGACTGCTGCCCCCGCTGACCAATTGTACGACACTTGGGGACACTTGGGCGCGAACCACGACGAAAATCTGCTTAAAAAGCTTCACAGATCGACTAGTCGCCTTGCGACGTCACGCTACAAATGCTCACGGAAAAAGCGGCTTGATTGGAGTACCGCAACAATTCAGTAGATAGAACGATAAGGATTGGTTCTATGTGGCCATCGAGCTAACTGGCTCTACGTAGACTTGATTGGTAACTAGGTCTATGCGTCATGAACAATGGAAGGTACTGCATGACTCTGCTGGTTGCTTTTACGAGGCCATCTGTCGACGGCTCGAGCGTATTGTAGGTGAACCAGCACAGCCTAATGAGCCAATCATGTAGAGTGGGATTGCGCACAGAAGGTCCTCTGCTTGCTCTAGTTTGACTGCTGCGCCAGACCAGCTCTTGCGTCTTCTGTTGTTCGAGCGTCCGGAGACTAGGGGGACGCCGCCAAGGGCGCTGGATGCTCTACTAGAGTTTTGCAGTAAATCGGTATGCTGATCGTGCACGTATGCGAGGAGTGAGGCGCTGTAATCGTTTTCAGAGATGAGTGAATGAGTACAAACAGTGCACCCTACTGGTGTGGGTACTCTTATAGCCCTTGCCGCATCTTCCTCGTTGATAACGACGAGAACGCGGGACATGGGCTCGTCTGGAGGTGAAATCGAGACGAGCCTCCATCTACAGCCCGATCAAGAAGACCGGACAAGAGAGGGAGACAGGCGCGCATAAGGTTGGAGGGTTATAGTCAAGCCACACACGCCAGATACTGAATCGGATGAGTCAGAGGCCTCCGGAAGCAATGGAAATGCCAAGGGAAGGTTAAAGAGCCTTCACAACGCGTCAGAATACACTTAAAGCGAAGGATCAAGGAGAACTCACTTAGAGGGACACCAGGATAAGCTACACGACCCAGGCTGCGAAGCGGCGGCGCAGAGGTCGCCAGACCAACCTAGAATATCCAGTGGACAACGGAGACGAGCACTTCGGCATAGCGAAAGCGCCGTCTCGAGTTAGAGGCACAGGAGACCATATGAGGTTCAAGGAGAAATTGAGAGGCGTTGAGTGCGATTCGAAGCACAGAAACGATGAAGACAAGGTTGGAGACGATGGGAGACGATGGAGATTGGACAGCGCAACGAGCCACGCGCGCCACGCGCCGCGAGTCAAAATGACTCAGAGAATGACCGCTAGCTGATAAACAGGCAGGTCAGTACGAGAAGCGCGATGGCAAGACGGAGGACGTACTTAGGTTGTCCACACCATCTCCAAGACACCACAGACGACCAACATACATTCGAGCCAACCAAGCCGAGGACGATTGAAGTCGCGACCTAGAAAGGTGACTTTAGCAGCGCCAGATCTACTCACCAGGTTGTACGCTCACGCGAAGACCAAACCGGACAAGTCAGATCGATTTTACGCATTGTACATGGACTATAGGAGATGTGGAAGCGATCCCAACGTGTGAAACGCGAGAGTGGAGACACCAGAGTCAGTCGAAGTCGACCGCACGCTCAGGTAGCACTGAGAACGCTACACCGGCCACCAAACAATGAAATGCCGGTGTGACGAAAACACTGAGGCTCATTCTTGTGCATAGCCACCCGGACTTTTCCTTCGCTCCCTAGGATGTCGCCTCACACTCACAGCGACGGGGTGAAGGAGCCTGAGCACACCTGCGTTTTTGGAGTCCCCGTATCAAGTCCGAGGCACCCCGACGAGTGACCATTGTCCTCTCGATCTCGCTCTAACTCTGCGCGAGGTCTATGTTGCGCTGGGTCGTACGTCCATGTGCCCGCTCTGAAGGCGAATTTGAAGGGACCTCTGCACGATACACGAAAAACAGCCTCAGAGACGTACTGATGACACTTGAACCCAGGTACATGTGGTTCTACTCGGCCGAGGATCTCAATGAGCATGAGCGTTTGACGTTAGACCGTCGCTGCTCTTGGGTGTAGGTCACGCGAGACGTCCGTGACGCATCCTTGAGCCTGTTGGAGTTGGCCACTCTGGCCATGAACGACGTATCGTTAGTACTCATCCTTCGAAGTCTGTTTTGAGATTCTCTGCCAATAGACGATTGTAGGGTTGTCCCTGGGCGCTATATGCGTAGCTTGCGTATAAGCCCTCGGACCTTCTCAAGATCAAATGACAAAGATCTCAAATTCTGTATTCGAGCAGCTCGACAGTCCTGAGCCTCGGAGCAAACTTGAGAGTAGCGCTATCTTCCAAACTTGGGGTGTTAGCTTAGATACGAGGTCGGATTGAGGAGCGGTCAGAGGTGTGATATTATAAAGCCACTCGCAAAAAAATCAGCTCCCGTTTTCGCTACATGTCATCAGTGCATAGACAATGGCAATACAATTACATCCACAAATACTGGTGTGGCGTACACATAGGATAAGACTACGGTAAAGAAAGCTCAAGCTTTCACTCCAGGTTTCGGCTGCTGGCTCATGGGCTGCAGAATCTTTTCGAAGTCACACATGTATACTTCACATGTCTTTGAAAACCAAAAGGAGTGCGCAGAGTTATGCGACTTGACCTTGTTGTGCGCGATTTCATGAGCGAGTGTAAGGAACCTGGAACAAGAGAGCCCCTCAGCCACCAGTAAGTGAGCGTAATTCGACCGTCATAGGAGACGAACCATGATATCTGGGCTTGCCGTTGGTCGCCCTTCTCAACGTCCTGATCATCTGTGGACGTCTCAGACTCGACGTCCTACATCTCATGGACTAATACTTACGCCATTCTTCGAAGTATCGCAAATTGAAGAACAGGCTTCCGTCCCGATTGAATGCAATAGATCCTCCACTCGCATCGCAGAAAATATTCAGCGATCCAGTCGGAAGCTTGTATACCCCGGCAATGGGCGCGATGATGCTCGCAAAACGATTGAGAGGATCGTTTTTAGTTTTCATGAACGTATCGCGGTGTTTAATATCTATACGTTCAGCCTCAGTCACTCAGGGTATGATTCAGTTTCGACTAAAATACCTTTAGCCACAAAGACTGGTATTGTCCACGGTCCGGAAACGACCATGTCAACGGGCTCCGGGTGGGCAGTTTCTCCAGGGACATCAACAACATGGCAATAGTAGTCGTTAAGGGGCTCCTCATTTGCGTCCGGCTTGTTGGGACTACGGCATAATTGTCTTTCGCATGGACGACATGCTTTAATCGCCTCGTTTATGGTAGCACCTTTAAGGAGTTATGCTGTCAGAGTAAACGAGCAATACACTTTGATGACTTACAGATGTCAGGGTGCGGGATAGTATGATGATTTTGAGTCCTGACAGGCAGGACAGGTTAAAATGGGTTTTTGTTTCCCGAGACCAAATTGAACGTACTTTGAACGCTTAACGGGGATTCCGGCCTTCCCTGAGGAGTGTTCAGGCCATATTCTGCGAACCATGCCGCGAAATCCTGTGGGAGATTTGCCTTTGGGGCCGCGGAGGGTAATGGATGATGATTGGGTACTGGGTTTACGCTGCAGGGCCATAGACCCTTCGGACAAACTAACGCAACTAGAGGAAGCTTGGGGAGCGGGGTAGTCCCTCGCGGTAGCCAACGGCGGGGGTACCTCCTTTCTCAGACTTCGGCTATCGGGTGGTTGAACGTATTGGTGAGGTTCCGAACCAGTGGGCGGCGCGGGTGGTGAAGAGCCGTTGCTGGTGGGCGGCATGGATGGCTCTGGCTTTGTGTCAGGACCTGGAGTAGCCGGGCTGGTGGGAAGGGGCCCCGGGCTAGTCGGCGACTTGGACACCTCGGGTTCCTTGACATCACTCTTTATCTCGTTATCTACATTCGGTTCTTCTCGTTCGAAATGATACCGCTTGAGAATCCAGTCGACTGCAGAATGGATGACAATCGTCAGTTATTTGTCACTACCAGGGGTATAGACGGAACTGACCATTGCAGCCTCTTCGTCGCAGAGCTTCTGGATCCGTCGAAAGCATCATAGAAAAGAGAAGAGACTCGCTAACCCTGGCTGTCCCAAATAGCAGCCGACAGAGAGACGTTGAGACCCTTTTCTCGCTGGTTGAGCACTGGAACCAGACAAGGATGTGTCATAACCTACTCGTACCAGTCAGGCTCCTGCAGTGCGCTGCGGGAAAGCCACAGTTCTATGGGTCCCTGACTGACCCTTTTTGCCCCTGCAGACACGTTTTGGGGTCGCTCGATCCTTTGATCACCAATAACAAGAGTTTTAGAGACGGACAAGGTCTCGCAGACCTTGACTCTGAAGTTTGCAGCTTTGGAGAGCCAGTCGAGTGCAACCTTGGGCTTGACATAGGTGAATTCGTGAAGGAATAACGCGAGCCTTTCCAAAACATGGTTTCGCATGTTTGAGCATGTTGTCATTGTCACCGGATCCTGGTGTTGGCCAACGACTTCGCACCGCTCCTGGACGACGTCGCTCAGTCGTTTGCACCCAAGAAACGCGTAAAAGTCTTTGGCACTTCGTCAGGAGGTGCTACAATAGACTGGGACTGATGCAGACCTTCAAGAATCTCATCTTGTGGGGCGACAAAGATAGTGTCGCGGAAGAGACGGTACGCGATGATATCATCAGCGATGACGATCTCTTTTGGACTTCGCCGTACGTAGGTATGATTATCGCCTCCCCCAAGACTTACGGCTTTCTTGCCGAGCAACACAGGTTTTGATCTCATCCCGCCTAAGGTCATGTTGGGGATACGGGGCTTGTGCACCGCCAGACTGCGCAACTGCGTCAAAAAGCTATTTCGGTCTCGAGTCAGTTCCCCCTATGAATTCGCTGGCAAACATCCGGCACACACTTTTCGGAGCCGCCAGCGAGCGTGTCAAATCTCTCGGGGTCGTCAACCAAACTTTGTGCAACATCCGCCACTGTCGGTTCGTCCCGCGACCCACATTCGGTTAAGAACCGCTTCGCGACGGGTCCGAAATCCACGAAGACAAACAACTTGGAATGAAGATTATCTTGAGTCCCTTCACCGACGTAACACTGGGTGGGGGTTAACCATTTCCGAACCCCGGAATTCATCGTCGGAACTATTGGTAACTTGCCGAGGAGGATGAGTTCGTGCGACTCGAAAGCTGACGGGACATCAGTGAGGCAATAACGTTGCGAGGAGGAAACCCACTCGAGATCTGTTCGTATAGAAGCTCAAACCATTCTCGAGGGGCGATTTCATCCGGTGGCTGTGTACCTTTCAAGTGGGAAAGGAGCTTAGAGGCGGGAGGATGTTCTAGTATGCCTAACTCGCTGGTGGGTGCGTTTCGATACTTGTCCTGTACGACGGAAAGGCCGAGCTTTTTCCACCGCACGTCTAAGAATACCTGGAAGGAACTATGAATCAAGACGATGGGACAAATGGCGGAGTTGCATACATCTTCCAACTTCTCAAGACGGTCACCCTTGCTATTTACTGCGGGTATGAATGCAGCATACTCAGCCTTGCGTGAATGGTATTCAGGGTATACTGGAAGGTTGTCACACAAGTACCAGAAAGCGGTGGCCCTAACTGTGACGTTTGTCGAGGAACATAGATCCACTATTTCCTTCAGAGGTGGGTGGTCGCGTAGGCCAAGCTGGTATAATAGCGTGGCTAGTGGTGGGGAAGACTTAGTCGGGCTCATTAAAAGAGATGCCGATCTCCGGTACCTTTATCTGAGTCATCTAACCATCCAGATTTATCGTCCCATCGGAGTACGGGTAGTTGAAGCTGTCGGAAGATCTCTATTGGTGCGTACAGGTCGCGGGCACAGTAGCGGGTGGTATCATTCGAGGCACTTTCCTGGGCAAAGATCGTAGAAGACTCCAGGTTGGCAAGTTCCTTAGAAGTCAGGTGCTTTTGCACTTGAACAAGGTACCCGACGAAACCAGAGATATTCCAAGTTTTTGTTTCCCGCATTCTAAGTACCATAAGGACGCAGCCAAAGTTTGAGACATTGTGTGGACTCACCGCATCAAAAGAAACCGCGGGTCAACATGTTTTCGAACACCGATTGACAAAAGAACTGCTTCCACCTCTGCGGTGATCTTCGAGACGTCGGCAAACTGGACTATGGGTAGATCAAGGTCACGGAAAAGGACGGTGCTTGTTCCAGGGAGATGCGACTCCTCAGGGGTGCGTAAACCATGAGATGTTGGAATGCACGCCAGCTTTGAAAATACTTCCTTCGCTGCAAGGCGAGCGTCGTTCGAGCACGACGGCCAGAGACCGGACAGTGCGCTCAGGACGCGCATCGTCCAATCGGGTGACTTGTTAAAGTGATGTGCAGGATTTTTGGACATAATGTCCTCTTGCGAAATGTATCGCAGCCAGTCGTTGATGGTGAATTCTTGCCAACCGAAACTACTAAGCTCTGCGGACGCAAACTGCTTGGCGATGTCCTGTGGCAAAAGCGAAGGGGGGAGTGGACTGTCTCGTGGAATGTGGCTCCCTAGAGTTTGAGGATCAACAAAATGCCGTATTGACGACAACGGAAGTACACTTCCGTCAACGCTACTGATAATAGCTGCTCCCAACATCTGAGTGATGTCAATGGCTGAACCATCACTATCTTGTTCCAGGGCTATCCAGCAGCGGAGACAGAGGACCAGACCTTCCTTGTTGAGTCGATGTTGACGAAGATAGGAGACTAACTCTTCCTTGTTGAGCCGATGTCGACGAAGAAAGCAGACAAGCGCCTCATTGTCAACCCGATGTTGACGGGGACTACGTAGGATATCCTGGAAAGTTACAGTAGATATCATCCCTCTGTCCTGCAGTGCCTTAATGGTGCGGTGGCATTCAAGATTGACAGACCGCGGGAGTGTGGGGACATCCTTTAGCAATTCCATGAAGACAGGGTCGTATTGTTTGATATCTGATGCCCCGCGTACACCAGCAGTTGAGAGCATCATTAAAGGCGTAGTGGAGCACCCATAGAAGGCAGCTTCTAGCAATCGCCCAACTTCCGGTGAGGGAGTTGAACGGTGAAATAAGAAGAATTTTAGGGTATGAAGAAACTGCGCTTGTAGCCGGCCTTGCAGCTCCCGCGGTGGTAGCTGATCAGAAGTGCCTTCAGCTCCGTTTGCCCATGCGGCTTGAATATTGGAGAGTTCGAACTCATAGGCGGAGCGAGACAGAAGACCTCCCACATACAATAATTCTCTGTTCCAGACTAGAATGAAAGGATTGATGAAAGAAAGTCAACGCCTTTGAAAGAGATCGCTTACTAGCTATGTTCCTTTCTCTATGATATTGTAAGTACCACCCTTCGAAGCACCAAGTACAACTTACACAAAGTCTATCGATTCACGCTCGACGGTGGGGACGAAGTACGAAGCCATGTGTCCCCCAATACCTGTAGTCTGTCCGGTTGCCTGACCCTGGGACAAAAACTTAGCGCAAGGTAGAGGTAAAATGGATTAAAACGAACAATAAAGATTCGTGCTTGCATCGCCCTTGCAACATGTTAGTACCAAAAGCAGCCCAAACGGATAGCCTGATCACCAACCCATTCAAATCGGCACGCAACCCCTGAAAGATACTTCCACATGCCGCCGGCTGGTTTTTGTCATCTGTAACACTTAGATCATACTCGTCTTTCCCAGTCTTTGTACAAAAATATGAGCACGACGGGCCTTCATGAAGCGGAGGCAAGTTGAAATACTCGCATAAATTAAATGGTATTCGACCCGTTCAGGAGGTTTCTTCTTCGTAGAGCGAAGGAATCCCGTGAAGAGTCCCTTATCCACCCTGACATCTACCTCTGCAGTGAAGATAGTGAGGGTTACGTTTGTCTTATGTAACTCCCTTGGATCTTCGAGATGTTGTGACGATAGTGGTGTGTCCTCGAGCTGAAGTGAACGTTTTTCCTTCTCGACAGTAGCTAATACGGCGTGCATGACCGTTGCCACGACTCTGATAGCTGGGTAGAATTCATGATTAGCACCCTCACGGACTAGGAGAAGACCCACCGCGCATTTTTACCCCCTTCGTGTTCATGACACCTAATGGGCTGGTTCGTTTGAATGCAATAGGAAGATCCACAGATTTAGCCACCCCAGGCGACTTTTTAACGTGACCAATGCGATGCCCGTCAAAATACACCCCAATCTCGTTTACGTGAACCATGAACATGATGGACGATGCCAGGAATCGCATGAGGTTAAAGGTGGCTGGGATAGGACCAGCTTCTCGTAGCGTCATCTCAAACGTCGTCCACTGGTCTCCATTACCCTTTGATGGAAGATCACCGCGACGGATATTTAACTGAAACCATGGCAATGATGGCATTAGGGAAGGAACCAGTGGCAGTAGAATAGTGATACTAATACCTGATCGCTGTTGTCCTTCCAATAAAATTGCATCGCATGCCCTGAAGCGAAGTTTGAACCATGTGGCTGGCGTGAATATATGAAATGCTATACCTCCAGACGATACAAACGGATTTTCCGTTACTGAAAATAAGCTATAAAATCCTAATCGCGAGGTTGTCCAGTACGTTCAACGAAAGAGATAGTTGACTTGCCAACACCGAATGCACCGATCTTCTCCTCGTCAGGGTTTCCTTCAGCTAAAGTGGCACAAGATTGTCATCAGGAAACGGACTTTGGGAACTCAAAGATAGAACACACCTATCTTTCGCAATCGTGACCAATCCTCGTCTCTGAAGGTGATGCCATTGTTTCTGAACGTCCATTGCGTGACCTGTGAAGTGGTGTCAGGAAAACAGTATGTACAGTGCCGAATACTCATACATTGGTAGACTTGAGGTCAGGGAGTGGTTGTACATCAATATCTCCCCGCACTTCACCCTTTCGGAGTAGGTATGTAGTGGTCTCGAAGTGGATCTCAGCAGCGGATGATTTGGCATCATCTGAGTTTTGAAGAAGTTCCCGGAATACTGGCATAGTCCACAGCTGATGTTATATCTTTGAAAAATGCGAGTTGCAAGATCGTTTACCAGTAAACTCGCCCGAGTAGCGCGCGAGCATCTTATCGATCAACGCACGATGGTTGATTTCGACGAACTCATCGCGTCCAGTTGACCACTAATGCAGTAAGACCATGCCGGGTGAGAATGGACTGGCATATACAACTCAGTCCAGCGACATACCAGTGCGTCGCGATCATTCCGCACCATTTGCGTTACGGGTGTTGAAGAGTCTGCAAGTTTGTGGAGACTACTATGTAGGCCCGGCCCTTCAGTGAATAGCACTTTCGTAAAATGAGGAGCTCGGGTGCTGGCGCAAAAAGAATTCTCAGTGGGGTTCGTCGATACAGTGGTAGCTATCAGTGCTGCCAGTCCGAGGACGGTCACCGAATCAAGCCAGGCCCATTTAAGTCCATAACTTACGTGGCCTATGACCGCATGGCTGTTCCAAAAATTGTATTTACCACGGCCCACGTTGACTGAGAACCTTTCGCCACTGGGCCGTGAGTGCGGGGCTAATGTCAAGGAAGTCGGCTCGTTGATGCGCTACTATCAGAGCCGCCGTTACATGACATCTTTGATCAGTGCTGCACTGAGCCTACATGTCTCAACTTCGTGCTCTAAAGTTTATCGCAGCAGTTGCTAAATAGTAGTAGTCTGTAACTAGCTACCACTCGCTTCGCTCTGTTTTCGACTGCTGTATCTGTTATTGCCGTCTGACACACCGCGTCGTGTCAGAACCTATTCTCTTTGTTCCTGTTACGATTCTAGCCCTACGACGTAACCCATGACGTATATTACAAACAGTGACATCATACCTCGAGGACCGGGAATTCATCATTCACGCTATGAACCACACCGCGTCGCATTTTGGGACTCCTCGACGCATTCCCAGCTCGGTCCTGTTCACCATCATCAAAACGTAAACTCAGTGGCGCGCTCCCCTGGCGACCGCCTTCTCGCAGTTTGCAGAGGAACGACGGCGTGCTGCTTCTCCTCAACTTGTGGCAAAGCCGCAGACATGGTCGCTTCCAAACGCGCGCTGCTGAAGATTGGCTGGAGTCTGGGAAGAGAAGAATGTGGGTAGAACGTTGAACATCTGGTTACTCGAGGGCGCCTGCAGTTTGCCTTCAGTTATTTTGAACCCTCAACCCCTCCATTTCGCCACATCGTGGTATACATGCGTCCATATCAGCTATCGATATGGAATAGATGCCGCCGATCAATATGATCTGGCCAAACTCTCGGATGCAGAGACCTACCCTGATGTGATATCAGCAGGCGCCATCCCCCTTTGAACCACACCTAGAACTCCCGAATTGTTGTGATCTTCGAAGTCCATGGACGACAAGGGCCCGCCTGAGCCAAGGCCAGAGAATCAAAATGAGCGAGACAACCCTGCCAGATACCGATGACCGACTCATCGCCCCACATCTGGCGGGAACTCCAAAAATAACGCCCAGTCGAGGTCTAGCCTGCATAAATGACAGCAGATTCATGAATTCTGCCAGGTAGACAATGAGATTTGGGACCTAAGCGGCTACAATTTCTCGCGTTTCGGGGATGTCGCACAAACTTTACGCCGTATGATCTCGAGACCGATCTGGTCCAGCTCCAACGGGAAATACTGGTCGTGTTGTTTTTGAGCTTGTTGAACCTCTAGCATGGTAGGAAGTAGTGACTGAGGGTACCTCAGCTTATGTAACTGTCGGTCTCACCACCGGGCTTCTTTGCGAGTTTGCTCGCCACCTTACTCTCCGCCCTAGATCTCAAGCTCTCTTTCTTCCCCTCCCCTGCCAGCGGCTAGTGCGACTGATGTTGACGGGTTCCAGGCGACTCCCTTTCCATTTTTGGTCGCACCACTTGGAAAAGCCGACGTCCGTCATCTATAATGCAACAGCATTAAGGAGCGACGGTTTGGAGAATCAGGTTGCGGGAAGTCCTTGTAGGTACGCATGCATGTGCGTCATTGGCAATATCCAGACGAGGTCATCGATCGTGCAGTGCCGACTATCAGCAACCATCACCCGGCTCGGCCTTTCATGCGAACACTGCTGTACGACATCCCATCTTGTTCAGCATCCACCTCGGTTTAGCCAGTAGTCCTTCTTGCCAGCCAAGAACGGCGCCCCGTCATTTCTAAAGCTCTCTTATACCTATATCCTGGCGCCTCGCCTCTGCACTCAAGACTCCTGCTTCATCCGCACTCCAACCACTCTATGCGGGATTTGTCCTGCGCTTATATCACTGCGCCAACCCCGGTCCATATCAACCGTGTCGATTGAAACTACCCGCTGGACAGACCTGGACGAACGACGGGGGAAGCGCGGGCTCGCATCCAAGTCCTTGTCCCTGCTACGACAACGAGAGAAAGGGAAAAGGGCGGTGGTGAAGTTCTACCGATAAGTGCCGCCCTCACCACAGGCCAAAGAAGGCCCTAACCTCTTTGGAATGTCAAGATTATCCCTCTCTTCCATCCGGAGGTCTGGCGAACACCAAATTACTTGGGCTCTGCTTACTCGTGCACTCTCGACTTCTGGTGGGCATGGATCGATGACTCTCGTGTGGATGAGTCAAGGGATCAGGTTATTCTAGGCGCGTCACCGGTCTCTAGGACCTCTGCGTCCTTAGTTCTTACTGTTGTCTTATCACCTTTCCACCAATACTCGGCCGTCCTGTATCATAGACCTCAAGGAATAGAACAATAATACCTCTTCGTTTTCTGCAAATAGACATTTTAGTGGACTCTGAATTGTCATCGTGGGAGGTTCAATATTCAATGCCGATCCGAGCAGCAGCACACGTTGTGGGAGATCTGGCCGTCAATCCATCAATGTCCCGCCTGTTGATCGGCTTATTCTGGCTCTTTCCAAGGAAAACGGGGAGATGACGAATGTCTGCCTTCGGTTGGTCTACTAGTCACTTGCACCACATCCGACGCGCAGATCAACACTGTCAACCTGCAGAAGGCACTTCGTCCATGTATACTTCGTCACTGCCGGCATACGCAGCATGAAATGGTGTCATAAGACTGGAGACGAATACATCCCAGGAATCCCTGACAGGCCCAGGCGAGGATCATATGTAGATGCGAGTGTGAAAATGGAGGAACGGAAATCACTAGGAAGCCAGGCTCGTAAGAAACGAGGTAGTCAGTGCGATCCAGGTACAAGTACTAAGTACGAGGTGAGGGGGGAGGGGTTCCGATTATGTAACTCCGCACATTTTATATGCAAGAAGTCGTGGCTTGAGCGTTGGTCGAACTCGGACCTAGCCTCAGATCCTTATCAATGTCACAAGATTTTCGCCACGAGGTTGTCCCACCAACAATGGAAATAACAGAAGCCGTCTCATGGCGCATTACAATCTGTCTGAACTTGCTCGTTTCCCTTCAACTGATGACCAACGACAATGGCAAACCTCGAACCGTACACCGGCGATACTAAACTCGCCATCGCTTTCGACATTGGCACGACCTTTAGCGGTATCTCGTATTGTATTCTCGAACGAGGGCAGGTTCCAGAGATTCATGGAGTCACGAGGCAAGCGACTCGTTTCTTTCGATAATCCCGCCTTGACCGGCCTCAGGTTTCCTGGGCAAACCAAAGTCGGCGGTGACGCCAAGGTGCCGTCTCTCTTGTACTATGACAAGAACGGTCACGTCAGAGCCGCTGGTGCCGAGGTGCTATCCGAAGGCATCATCGAGGCCGCGCTGATCGAAGGATGGACGAAGGCTGAATGGTCCGTCATTAACAACATCCTCGCACATATTATAAGCTCATATACATGCGTGCAATATAGGTGGAAGCTTCACCTTTGCCCGGGGCACTTGGCCTCTTCCACCAACGAAGATGATGATCTACCGCCATTGCCACCCGGAAAATCTGCTGTCCACGTTCTTGCAGATTTCATCAAGTATCTCTTCCAGTGCGCCAGGACGTTTATTAAGGAACATCATATTACTTTCTCCTGGTCATCTGCCAAAGGTTCCATTGAATATATCTTCACTCACCCGAATGGTTGGGAGGGCATACAGCAACAGTTGTATCGGTTGGCAGCTGAATTTGCCGGCCTTGTCCCAAATACGTCTGACGGGCGATCTTGTATTCACCTGCTAACGGAGGGCGAAGCAAGCTTTCACTATTCCATCGCAAACCTCGTCAACATGGAGACGACTGATGAAGCTACCCCCCAAGGGGTTGTGATCATTGACGCGGGTGGTGGGACAGTCGACCTGAGCATGTTTTCGATGACATCCAACCAGATCTCCTGCGAGGAAATTGCTCCGGCAGAGTGTATGCAGCATCTCTAACAACCGGATTTTTCTTGCTGATCCCTACTCCTCAGGTCGACTCCAGGGCTCAGTGTTTGTTACTCGTCGGGCTAGGGTTCTGATAGAAGGTTGGTGACTTATTCTTTCTTTAACTTTTCTGGTGACGAATCAGAAAGCAGCGAAGCTTGAAGGCTGGGAGCATTCCACCGCTGAAGAGATAGCCGACTTTACACGCGAGTTCGACCAGACAACAAAGCTGGTCATCAAGAGTAATCAGGAACCGGCGTACACTAAGGTTGCTGGTCGTAGGTACAATAACTCCAAATACGGCATCTCATTTGGGAAGCTGAAGTGGACGGGGTAGGTTTCCGCCCCACCCACTCTACTATCACTTGATTATTTCTCTAGCAAGGAAGCTACTGGTCTTTTCGATGAATCCATCGATGCCATCATCGCTGCATTCGAGCAACAGCAAAGGTCTGCTGAGACGCCAATTACGGTGAGCGCTACTTTCTTGGAATTGCGTGGCTTATTCGTCCGTACTTCCAGATGGCATTCCTGGTTGGGGGCCTTTCCACAAATAACTGGCTTTGGTCTCGGCTCCAGTCATATTTTAGGAAGAAGAACATCAACATTTGCCGCCCAGACAACCATATGTACGTGGTTATCTGGCATGTTCCCAAATAACCAACATGACGCATCCTTCTTAGCAACAAAGCGGTCGCCAATGGGGCGGTGTTGTCTCGCATTGACCGTGGTAACTATAAGGTCACCTTACGCATTGCGGGGGCCACATACGGTTTCATCTGTGCGTTGCCCGCCGAGGAAAATAATGAAGAACATGCTCGTAGAGAGCACCAGTGGGAAAGAGACCCGACGGGCGAATGCTATGTTCCTGACTACTTTGAGGTGAAGCTTTTCAAGGTTAGCGTCTTTTAAGCGAGGGTGTGATGCACTAACGTAGAGTTGATTTTCGTCGAAAGGGTGACAAGTTTGGCGAAGGAACGGAATTTCAGGAGTCATTTTCGCTTACAGAAAGCAATCCAGGGGACTTTGTCGTGCAGTCTGTGCGCCTCGAATGCTATCGGGGCAATCTACGTGACCCTGAGTGGGTTGATCAAGATCAATGTGAGTTTCTTTTGTTACTCTCCCGATATTCCCGTCTTGACGTGGAGAATTGCAGCCTCCTTTTTCCCATTTTGTACTATTCATGTGGACCTTGGCCGGGCTGCAAAGGATTCGACTAAGAAGAAGGGGCCTTCTGGACAAATTTGCTACCAACTACACTACGATGTGGTTGTATATTTTGGGCTCTCGGAGATTCAGGCATACCTAGTCTGGAAGGCGAAGGTATGTCGCGAATTTTTAGCCCTTTCCGTTCATCGATTGAGTCTTCTTTCTAGGACGGCGAACACCGGTGAGTATCATTGAATCTACCTTGACACATCGCTTGACTCGGGTGCCAGAATCCCGGCGGCAGTCTCCTTTGAGGACCCAGCCTTCGACGCGGAGGATGTGGATGGCTCAAGAAGACCGAAACAGCCGAGAAAAGCACGTCCGGTACGAGGAAAGCCCCTTGTGAAGGAGGATATTGTCTTTGACTCACCTTCCTACACCAGCTGGAAAATAAAGCCCAGTTGCTTGGCCTCGATAATGACCAGGACGCCGAGGTAACGAGAGCTGCTTTTCGTGTCGAGCTATTTCATTCGAACCGTTTTCGACGTCCAGCAGATCGCCGCTTTGCGGAGAGACAACGAGGCGCTTCAGCGCGACTTCACCGCCGCTTCCGATCGAATAAAGGAGCTACAACAGCGCCACGACACGCAGTCAGAAGAGCTCGTCTCTGCGAACAGGGAGTTGACAGCCAGGACATTACTGATCGAAGAGAAGGATCGGTTTATCACTTCCTTCACCACCCAAGTTGTTGAGTTGAAGCGGTTCAACGCTGAACAAGCAAAGCAAATTGCCACTTCGCGCGAAGAATACGAGAAACTCCAGAGCGACTCTTCCTCCCAGATCGAAGAGCTTCGAAAGCTCTGCGACTCTGTTCAAAATGAGCTACACGCCTGTAGGGTCCAAATCGAAGAAAAGGATTGCACGATCGCTGGGCTCAACGCCAGTATTGAGAGGTCTAAGCATGTAGACGCCACCAAGACTGACGAACTCCGCGCTGAAGAGAAAGAAAAGCTTCAGCAAGACCTCGCAGCCCTCTCCTCCCAGAGAGCCGATGTCCAGGTGCGCTGTGACGTGCAGTCGAAAGAGATTGCCTCTCTTCGCAAAGAGGTCCAAACCAAGGCAACTCTACTTGCGGAGAAGGAGCACATTATCACCTCCCTCACCACGGAGCGCGACCTGGCGAGGCGTGAAGACGCAACGAAAGCAGGACTCGTTACCACTGCACGCCAGGATACCGAGTTGCTTTGGCAGCAACTCTCCGCCGCTTGGGACCAAAATGAGGGTCTCCAACGGCGATTCGATGCACAATTGATAGAGCTCAATAGCCTTCATATCGAACTTGGTCGCACCAAAATCCTTGCCAAGGAATCGGGTGTAAACGTATCCAATAGTGACAGTACAAGGGAGTTTTCTCATTTGTTGGAGCAGAAGGAGAACGAGACGGAAGGGCTTCGTCAAGTCCTTGTGGCAGCCACCTCTAGGAACAATGAACTCCAGAAGTCGCAGGAGGAGCTATCCAGCAAGGTAAGCGCCCTCGGCGCCGAGCTCAACCTGAAAACGTCCCGATACGAGGGTGCCCAACTCGCCATCGCTTCCCTCACCGTCCAAGTCAACCAGTGGAGGGTCGCGGATGTTAACAAGACGGAGCAGCTCGCGATCGCCCTAGATGAAGTACAAGCACTCCGGATGGAGCTTACCACTGTCACCACCCAGTTTACAGAGCTCCAAGACCGTTACGCGACACAGTCGAAGGAGCTTGTCTTTGTGAACAACCGGCTCCAAACTGCGACGTTGTCTGTCAAAGAGACAGACCGTACTATCTTCCTTCTTACCTCGGAGCGCGACCAACAGCTGGAGCGGATCGTGAAGCTTCGAGGAGAATTGGAATGTTTGTCTGGTGCTAAAGAGAAGGAGGTCGTCGCGGCGCGCCAGGGAGTTGATGAACTGCAGGTCAAACTAGACGTTTCAACTTCTCTGGTTACCAAGCTCGAACACGACTGCAAGGCGCATTCTGCAGAGCTTTATTTCCTCCAGCAGCAATTTTCGACCGTCCCGCCCGACTCTACGGCAGAGGAGTGGGAGATCATCAAGACAAAAATCTTGTCCGAGGTGCATGACTACACCAGCGTGATCAAGCTCACTGCTATAGTCGAGGAATGGATGAGTTCAGATTCCAAGAGGGCGCAGGTGTTAGCACTGGAACTCAAGAAGAGGAACTGGGAGAACGAGGAGCTGCGACGCAAACTCGTCACTCTCAGGGAGATTTACATCCGTGCCCCACGGATCAAAGAGATCTTCCAATCAGAGACCATCGAGATCAAGAGGCGCCATGAAGAGGAAGTAAAATGCCTCAGAACCGCTCTTTCAGATAGTCAGTCCCAACTGCGCGGTGTACAACGCGTCGTCACCACCACGCACTCGGCGGAAATCTCCCAAATCACCGAGCTCCGACGGCGCTGTGAGTCGCAGTCGGCGGAGATTAAATTTCTGCAGGGCAAACTAGACGCTCCGACTTCTCAGGCTGCCAGGCTCGAACACGACTGCAAGGCGCATTCTGCCGAACTTCAGTTCCTCCAGCAGCAATTTTCGACCATCCCGTCAGACTCTACGGCAGAGGAGTGGGAGATCACCAAGACAAAAATCCTGTCTGAGGTACATGATTACACTGACGTGATTAAGCTCACTGCTATAGTCGACGAATGGATGAGTTCGGATTCCAAGAGAGCAGAGGTGCTAGCGCTGGAGCTCGAGAAGAGAGACAAGGAGAACGAGGAGCTGCGACGCAAACTCGTCACTCTCAGGGAGATTTACATCCGTGCCCCACGGATCAAAGAGATCTTCCAATCAGAGACCATCGAGATCAAGAGGCGCCATGAAGAGGAGATGAAAGGCCTCAAGACCGCTCTTTCAGATAGTCAGTCCCAACTGCGCGGTATACAACGCATCGTCGCCACAGCGGACACGTACGCGGACGAGACGATCCTTTCTGAACTGAAGAAGCTCAATGCGAAGGTTGTGGAGAACACAACATATATGACCGAGCGTATCGCCGAGGGCTTCCGCCCTGGAGCTGCGAAACTGACGAAGGAACAAAGCCAAAGCGTTTCCAGGTCCATCGGCAAAGCCTTGGCGAATGCTCTGGCGAGCATGAAAGAAGAAGAGGTGGGGCTGTACCTCCCAATCGCATTCCAGGCATTCTTTTCGCACTTGTTGCACCAGTCCATCTCGTCGTGGACTATCGAGAAAGAGCACAATGACTTCATCAACGAGATTTATGAGAGATTGCAGAAAGGGGGTAAGGGATCGAGTTTCGAGTCCGTTAGCACACATGCTAACAGCAGGGAATGTGGCTAATAGAGTCCCAACCGATGTCGGGACGCTGGAGAGCCCTCACGCACGCCTACATCTCTCCCACCTGGATTAGCAACTCTAGCTTGATCGTCAAGCAGATTACAACCGAGCTCTCTTACGTCGTCGT
>JBBPKI010000238.1:0-32025 GCA_038089155.1 Nevesoporus exiguus
GAGTAAGGGTACAAAGACAAGGCTTCTCAATCGAAGGAGAAGAAAGAAAACTCCTCGAAAGAATCATAGAAGCACAAGAGCAGTGGAAAGGCAAAGATAAAGAAAGGCCTAACCTGCTATCAAAAGATGGAATCCTGTATCTTGGTGACAGGATCTTCGTACCACCTTCGGGACAATTGCACCAAGACATAATCACGTTATACCATGATTCGCCTATCGCAGGGCACGGAAGTGCGAATAAAACATGGAATTCCATAGAACGATACTTTCAATGGCCTGGCCTTCGAACCCAGGTCACAGATTATTGTTCAAGGTGCGATCGTTGTGCACGAATGAAACCAACGAACAAGGCCCCCTCGGGAGAATTAATCCCCAACCAGGTTCCTAACAGTCCATGGCAAGACATCTCTGTGGACTTTATCACCGACCTCCTGCTCTTCCGCGGACATGACATGATCCTTGTGGTCGTAGACCGATTCTCCAAAGAGGTGGAATTCATACCCACCAATAAAACAATTACCTCACTCGGCACAGCCGAACTATATCAAGACCATGTATGGAAGCACCATGGACTCCCACACTCGATCATCTCGGACCGCGGTCCACAATTCGCTTCCCAATTAATGAAAGATCTTGCTAAAATGCTAAAGATCGATCTTTGGATGACCACAGCGTTCCATCCCCAGACGGACGGACAGACCGAAAGAGTGAACAGAGATCTACAGCAATATTTACGACTCTTCACCTCCGAAAAGCAAGATCAATGGGCTGAATGGTTGCCTCTCGCCCAATTCACCTTTAATAACCGACTACATTCTGCAACCAAGAAAAGACCGTTCGAGGTAACTAAAACCTACGAACCAAGAATGGGGATAGAACCCCTTAAGACTAAGAACGAAGCAGCCGCCTCCTTTGGCAGCGACTTCTCCGAGACGCTTGAGCAAGCTAGAGCATCGCTCGAAAAAGCTCAAAAGGCAATGAAAGTTCAAGCGGATAAACACCGCTCCAAGGGACCCCAATACGCCATCGGAGATAGAGTTTGGTTATCTACTGAAAATATCAAACTCAATAGAGCATCAAAGAAGCTCACCGAACGATGGATTGGTCCATACACCATCATTGAACTTTCCAGCCCGAATGCCGTAAAACTTCAACTCCCCAAGACGCTCAAAATCCATCCAACTGTCAATATTTCCCACGTAAAACCATACAAAGAGCGCTTGGAAAACCAACCTGTCGTTGCCCCAGGACCCGTTGTGGGCACAGAAGGAGACGAACCAGAGTTCGAGGTGGACTACATAGTCAATTCACGCCTCAAAGGAAGAACTTTGGAATTTTTGGTTCATTGGAAGGGCTATGAAGAGGAAGACCGCACATGGGAACCTCAGAGCCATCTCTCTAACGCCAAAGAGGCTATTAACGACTTTTACCTTTCCAACCCGGCGGCACCCCGGAAACTCCGAATGGTCCAAACAGACTTTGATTCCTTATTCTCCTCGTACACGAACGTTACAGAACCCTCCCAGGTTCCCTTCAATCGCCTGGAATGTGATTCATAGGAGGGGGGTAATGTTATGATTTCCCCTTATCTTATCTTATCAAGTCACATGACCACCATCACGTGATCGTGAGAGAGTGCACAAGACCAAGAAGGATCAATGATGCTGCTTTAGCGCGTCTGATTCTATCTTATCTTATCTACCCATTATCATGGAAGGATTCACGTGACAAGGTCTAGACTCGATACATGTTGCTTCATTCTAGACTCTTATCTATTTCTCACTCCACAGTGACGTAGTACTGACATCATACCTTAGTAAGATATCTCACGTCTGCCCTAAAGTACACTGTAGTATATAATCCGAATGTCATCAATGACCGGACTTCAGTCAAGTCCTGGTTGATTCCCCTGAACTCTTCCTCTTGACTCTTAAGCAAGCCTAGTAGTGTGACCGAAGCCTTAACAGGTTTAGGTTGCCAACATGAGGAGTCTTGACAATAAATGGGATTTCAGGCACGACATGAAATCTGACTATGATGCAAGTAAGTAAGCAGATCCTGAATGCAACAATCATTCACCTTCACAGCTGGGTCATTGGCATGACCACACATGAACAAAGGCAGGCTAAATACATTATCGTGGTGCATATGTGTTGCCATCGAGTAATACAACATTGGACATGAATCATGGAGATCAATATTGATCCCCTTGTCATCTTCTTCTTGACGTCTGACAAGGGTGCTCTGCCACTCCTGCCTTGCCATTTGGTAAGTGACGTTTTTTCTGTTGGACAGTCGGTACATCTTCTTGAGCTGACAATGGGCGTGTTCACCCTGGAAATGTAATCACATCAGGTGCGTGTTCTGGGCAGCAGAAGAGAACCTGCAGTTCACTCACAAGTTGGGTGGAGTACGAGTCCATTGTCCTGAACATTCAGATCATTGCAACATAGTCCCCCAAGGCATGAAATTTATATGTGTCGAGATTAAACTTCTTTAGGATCAAACCTGAATGTGGCAGTGTAGAAACTAAAATGTGCCTGCATGTGAGGCAAGAGAAGGGTGTGGGGCAATATGTTCATCCCAGGGAGTCACAAGGCAATGCCAAATGGCTGGAAATGTGAAATAAAAGAATGATAAAGAGCATACCACTGGTGTGGACAACTCATATGGGGCCTTCTCCAGAAGGGACCGGACTCTGGACTTCCTAATGCATTCCTGGACTTCTGTGCACAATGCAGACAGTGAGGGATGATGAGGACTGGGCATTCAGGCTTATACCAGGCATTCTAACATGAAGGAGAGCAGAAAACCTCTATTAGATAAGTAGTGACATGCCTATGTAGTGCTCAACTAACATAAAACAATGTCAAATAGGTAAAAATAGTAAAACTGGCCAAAAACAATGTAAACTGGTCACAAACAAACAAATCTGGACACCAGAGTACTGGGAAACATCACTGGGAAGTGATCCCGGCCAGTATAAGCCAACTCCAGCTGGTTTCTGTGCAACCCGGTCATGTAGGGGATCGATCCCGACTGGAAACGTACCGGAAAGTCATCCAGTCTACCAGGATAGCGTCGGGATGACCGGGATAACATTGGATAAGTTGCAATGTTGTCAGATGCCCTATAAAACTGGAATACAAATGTAGGGAATGACAGTTCTCTACAGTGGCTTCTTTTGATGGCCATCATTGAACTCAGTGAGTTCCCTCCTTTGCCGTTGAGTTGCCTCAGAAGGTAGTTCCTGAGTATGGAATGTAGTGCATGTATGGTGTTGAAAATGGCACAGCTGATCGCCAAGGAAGCATAATGATTGCTGAAGGAGCATAAGGGAATCTTTGGTGTGAATTCAGAGCTTAGCTAGTGCATGCCACTTGCAGAGGCAAAAAGGGAGGTGTTGAATGTTCTTATTGTGACTGGGAGGGAACAGGCCTTTGAATATGGGCATCAAACACTGCAAGCAGGTATTATTCACATCACTCCTCACTGATAGGTTGAAAAATATACTAAGAGGATGTGCTGAAAAAACCATGCAGGCTGCAAGCTTGTGTCTGACATGTCTGGGGGAAAGCTGTGGATTGTGCCTTTACTTGGAGAAAACGAGGTAATTTGAGTGAACCTATTGGAACACCTGTCAGATGGGGAACTAAGAAGGGGCCATCAGCCTTACTGTTTGTTCAAAGTGTCAATCTTGCAAGGATCAATTGCATGAAGAATCCAAAGTAGGTGTCTCAGGGTGGATTTCCAAACACTGAGCTCGAATTTATGTAGTAAATCAACCACCAGGATCGGGAAGAGCTTGAATCCCAAGGGAGCTAATCTCTCACAAAACAAATTCTAGCAGTAGGTTCAGTTCCCTGGGAGAGGAACACCAGAGGGAAAATAGACTGTTACCTTAGTGGGGACCAGCAATTCCAGTTTGAGGAGAGCCTCCACAATCATACTTTTCACTGGCCTGCCAAGTTTGTAGATGGCCCGTCGCGCACGGTTGATCTTGTCCAATAAGTAAACTCGACAGTGAGATATTTGCATGGTTAGATCTCTGACAAAGCTAGTATGATGAAATAGGGATTGTGGTATGAAACACTGAGGGCAAGGACAGATTCCTTTGTCCCAAATTGTGGCCAAGATAACCCTTCGAAGCGATTAGCAGTGCCCAGATAACAAATGTACTGAAGTACTCACTTTTCTGGATAGTCAGCAGAGTAAGTAAAAATGTGGGGATAGACTCTCCTAGTGATCCCATCAAGCATTCAATGACGATGCCATTCTTGTAAGCTTTGACGAAATCTTCATCAAGCATTTTCTTCCACAATGCATGAACAAGTTCTCACTTGCAATGAGTCAGCAGGTCACAATTAGTCTTCTTTGTGATTGTGGACAGGAATGCTTTGATGGACTCAGGCAATTGATAGACATATGAGACCTTCTGAGTGGCTCAACTGATCAGAAAAGATGTACCAAAGGGATGAATGCAATTGGATGACAACATCCAGAATCTGTATTTGCCCACGCATATTTGGAGAGGTTACCAAAAAAAAGATAAACTGGCCAAGCCAATGTATGGCCAAACTGTGCAAGCTGTGTCGAGTCGAACCAAAACATCAGTCCAGCAATCACCCGCTCTAAGTTACAGCTATTGTCTCTTCTTTGCTTCATTATCTCATTGTGGGTGTCATTTCATGCATCTGATGTGTAAAGTTTGTTGTAAATACATTGCTTGTGACCGGTCAGAGGAGATTTCCAAACCCACTTGAATGGGGTGAGATGGAATGCCTTGGAGGAAGCTTCCACAAATACTGCTTGTATGATGTCAAGTATTGGTCTATATAAAAGACCGTCTACTGAGAATGTTTGACCATTACCTCCCTGCTTCTTTTCCCTCGTAGGTACTGATATGTTGACAGGTGCTTGCTGCCACCCATTGATACTGAATGGATGGTCCACTGGGATCTCCTTCTGGGCACCATCAATTCAGGATGACTCTGCAGAGGCATCAAACTTCAATAGCTGAGAGACATCAAAGTTGGGGGCTTGGATAACCTCATGGACCAGTTGTGTGACTTCCAAATTGGATTTCTGTGCACTACCTGTGAGCTTCCACCTCATGAGGCGCCATATCAACATGTTGGCCCAGAGCCATGGCAGTGGATCGTCTGGTCGCCTTTCCTCTGCAGCGAAAATGGGAACAATAGGGTTGGGTGCTTGGGACAACTCATCAATTGTAAGGGAACAGTTTGGATCATGTGATGGGCGATGTTGATAGGCACATGCAAGACCAAATTTGTTGAACTGCATGCAGAATGAGTCAAACATGTGGAGAATGACTCATGGAATGAAGGAGCTGGCTGAGGGTGCTGGTGATAGGTCTACAGCAGGTAATGGTGGGTCTGGCAGCAGGTCTCGATACCTTGCAGGGAGTCTGCAGTTGCGTTTGCATGGGGGATGTGTCTGCTCAGAGGCTAGGCTGACATGAGCTTCCAAGGTGGAGGTGGATGCAACCAGCATAGGAGCAGGGTAAACGAGTATTAGTGTGGGAGCATCCTGGCTATTGGAACTGGCAGGTACAGTTTGGCTCAATGCTTCCTGGACAAGATGAGGAAACTGTTAGCACACTTGGATCAATGTTGAAGAATAAGTATGGACTCACCCTGTAGACTGGTGCAGAAGCACTGACACCTGCACCCACTGGAGGAAGACATTGTTGATCAACCTGAATCCAAAGTTAGTATCATGCCTCTCAAACTATTGGAGTCATGCACCTGTACCCCATTATTGTCAACTCTGAGCCACTTGAATAGTGATTCCTTGGATAAGCAGAACATTGTGTCTGCCCATGCAATTCACTCAGATTGCACTGTATTGTAGATGTCACATGAGGTTCGATGTTGGGTCAACCCTCTCTTCGATGAACAGGAGTGACCGCAACCTGGGAGACACCAGAACATTGATATTACCAGCAGTAAGTAGCACAACATAACAGAGATGAGATACTTAGCATGAAAGAACACAATAGTAGTGTTCAGAAGAGTGTACTGGGTAGGAAGGGGCTTGTTATTGTATTCACCTCCAAGCTGCATGGTGAATATATATGTACAGGTGACCACATGTGAATGGGGGTCTACAATATGTGAGCAGTGTGTGGAACATGTTTGTTGAAAAGGGCATGCTCTCCTATGCCACATAGCAGATGTGCAAGTGATTGAGTACAAAACTTGCTGTGTCCAGGGTATCTGGAACATTGATGACAGCATGCAAAGAAAACAAGTCAAAAGAGAGGACATACCAGTGTGAACGCTGATAGCATTAGTCCATATGTGAGGTAATAGTTTATGTGAAGATAGTGTTCTACTGCTGAGTCAAAGGCATAGTTCCAGTGTGTCAGACAGTAAAGTTGTAAAAACAAGATGTTGTATTGACATAGTGGAAATGGAACCAAGCTATATACTACACGCAGGAAGTAGGAGGGGATGAGAAAACAATCCATCACATATCACTATCTGTGGTATTCAAAAGGGAACTGATGGAGGAGAGGGGTGGTCGGCCAAAATGATAAAAAAATGTCTGTATATAGAATACACAAGCCCAAGACATGAACTCAAAGGCCTGTGCACATGAGTTGGGCCCACTGAATGCTGGAACAGCTGAAAATGCGGCTGGGGCATCAGGCCAGGTAGAGAGAAGGTAGCAAAAGCTCTTGAGCACATGGTGGTTGTTGATGTGGGAGTCCATCAGTCCCAGGTTGCCAGGGTGAGTTGGTAAAGGCTCAGACCAAAGCACAAGGCCCGCACTACCAAGGAAGATGGCATGCATCATATCTAATTGCTCTGTATGATGCTCTGCCCACAGTCGAGGTTTAAGTGCCTAGTCAAAGGCGCACAACTCATAGCGCCAGCTGATCTCATAAATCTCCCACAAGATAGCTCTGATGAGGCGTGGCAGAGGGTTAGACAACAAGGTGGTAGGAATACACTTGCTGCACCACTCAACAGTGTCTTGGGGTGCATTATGTGACCCTTGCACCACCACCCCTGCAATTTCACTGAAAATCTCAAGAGCAGCCAACTTGCAGCCCTTAGCTGCAGCATTCCCTTTGCACTTGTGGTCTACCTTGAGTTCTTCCCTACTTGGTGCTTTGTGCAGAAACTCCCTCCATAGCTGGGGAGTGGGAAAGTGCATAGGGGGGTCATGATCAAGCCAGCTAATCGAGAAGGGTTGAATGGCCAGCCAATTCATCATGAAAAGCTGATGATGCTCAGGTGTCTGGCCAGAGACGAGGAGAGCAGATTCTAGCACACGATATCCCCAATCCACATCTTTATTCTCCACAAAGACTCTCTTTTTGGCCATGAGTTTCATGGCATTCTCCCAAACAAGTAGAGGAGCAGGCATCTCAGGCAAGGTCAGTTCAGTCCACTTGTTGTGACCACCAGTGTGCTTATGACCACCATGCGCAGGATCTGAATAGCACATTAATGCACAGTTAAAACGATCGCACAAAGTACTTACTAGACTGTGGACAAGTGGACTCCCTTTGTGCTGCACACCTAGTCTGTGCTTGTGTGGGTGCTTTGCCCACTTGAGATGAACCCTTGGAGGCGGGTGTGTGTGTGTTGGTACTGGGAGCTGTTGTGCCTGTGTAGTGGTGACAGGTATATATATGTCAGTGAAAACCACCTGGACCATAATATAGGCAGTCAAACTGCTGTGCTGGCCTCCTGCCTTCCGAGTACATGCTGCATACAATGTCATCAGGAAATGTATATCAGACCAGATTCAGGATGTTTGTCTTGGAGGTGATGGTGTACTTGGAGTGTTCAAGCCAGACAGGGACACCAGCATAGAAAAACTCACCACAGACTTTACTGTCTGTACTAAAGCACCCCATCCAGTCTGTCTGGATGGAGACAGGGATAACAGGAGAGTAGGCAATATGGGGGACCACATGCTAAACATAGTCGAGGAAAGCCAAGATGTCGAGGAAATATCGTTGTGCTTGAGTGACAAAAACAATAATGTCATGGTACATGAGGGGATGGTAGAGGAGCACCATCACGTCATGATTGAGGGACTTCAGCATCCGGTTCATGATGTCTTGCTTATCTCCACAAGTCTTTTTCCATTCTGCATATTGGTTGCCAGCAATCTTGTACAAGGAACCAATGCCGAGTGCCTTTTCTTCCTTGAGCTTTCCGACAGGAAAGACCATGTTGAGTGGTTTGAAATCTGATTCAGAGGAGCAATACCATGCCCATGAGATAGGGTCAGGAAAAGAATGATGTTCCTTCCAGGGGACACAGACGGCATACTCATACTCCTTGCAAAATAGCTAAGGCCACTGGAAGCAGTCAGCTGTCCTGAAATGCCCATCAGCTTGGGCATGCAACTCCTCTCTACCGTTATGGGGTTCAGAACGAAATCCATGTTGGGGGTTGTGTAGATGGTCAAACCCTGGCCATTGCAAGCAACTGCTTTTGCATCCAAGCAGTTGAAGGTGGCTTATAAGACATGTGAGCCCAGTGCAGAGTATACAATGGAGTACAAGAACTCACAATCAGAGGAGCAGGTTTGGAAAACATATCTTGAGACAGCAGTCACCATAATGAATGGCGGAAGGGTGGCTAAAAATGCAACAAATAAGTCACAGATGTGGAAACCAGACTACATACCAGAAGTAGATGGGGGGTGTTGCCAGAAAGTATGGAGCAGGGGCAAGAGATGAGAGAAAATGAAAGCAATGAAACCCAAATGGGAGGGAGGAGGCGAGTGAGGCAATGCTTCAAACTGTTTTCAACCCCACTGTCACTCAATACAAGATGGCGATGGGGCAATGGATGGATTCAAAGTCCAAAAGCTGTTACGGAGCACGTCCTTCTGGACTGCTAGTGACAAGTGTTCTTTGTGAGGAGGCACTCACGAAGAGGCACAACGTCTCACGATGAACAAAGAAGGCAAAGGCAAAGGCAAAGTAGAACTGTTGAGGCGACAGTTCAGGCAAGAGCAAGTCCAGAGAAGAGGTGGATTGCGTAGATCCAACTTGGGGTTTACAAGCGAAGTATTAACTACTTATATACCCGGAGGAGATGCGCACGGACCAAGATAAGGGTAGGCATAAAGGAAGAAACGTGAGAAGAGTGCTGCGGATGGCTATGTGGATCACGACAGCGTGTAAGAGAACGCTGTTAGGAGGTATTGTCCGTAAGGAGAAGGTTACAAGAGGTAAAGCGAATAAGAGGACTCGGATTCAAAGATGATCATAAAGTAGACGTATTTCCCATGAGGGAATGGGTAGCGAAAGGGAATGCAGACGGTAAGAAGGAAAACACGCGGTATGATGCATAGAATCGTAACACGCGCAGAAGTCCGGGAACACATCTGGAAGTCCAGAGTCCAATTCCTTCTGGAGAAGGCCCCCATAGGAGTTGTCCACACCGGTGGTACGCTCTTTCTCGTTCATTTTCTTATACTATTTCCGGCCATTTGTGGTGTTTTGAGACTCCCTGGGACGAACATATCGCCCCACACCTTTCTCTTGCCTCACACGCAGGCACATTTAGAACTTTACACTGTATCACAATTTTGCAATTTTTGTGATGAAATAGGTTGGCACCAGACTGTCCTCCAGCTGCAGCATCAAGAAGAGTGGCTCCCCAAAGTTCTCAGACGAAAAGGGTTCTGGCATAAGGCTTGAGTTACGGCGGGCAATAATGAGAGATTGATAAGCTATCGCACAAGATGAGAGGGGCTGCAAATGGACATGGTTGGCCAGGAGGCGTCGGTGTGGCCCTACTCGCTACGGAGAGGATTATGATATTCCTGCTTGTTCCCAACTCAGCTAGCTCACACTGAACTGAACTCATGAGCTGAACTAAGAATTGAGCACACCTAATCAAGGCAATTAATACGGCAGGACACTTAAACCATGTATGGAACCATCTGGAGTATTAAAGGGGGAAACCAACCCCACTGGCTGTCAGCAACCAAGCTGTTTTTCTAGTCCTTAGTTCTTCAAGAATCCATTCAACTACTAACTATGCTCTCTCACTTTATCGCTCTCCTTCCCATCCTTGCTCTCATTGTGGTCGTTACTGCGCAAGACACATACAAGTCTCACAGGGATGACTCCACCTGCTCCACCGGAACAGTATCTTGCTGCAATCAGAAATTTAGTGTGAGATCCCTTTATCTTACCTTGCTTGTAGGCAATTAGTAAATTCATTTGCTCCCAGGGTACTACATTGTTCCATGGTGGTGATTGGCCTAACGGTCTCATTACTGCTGTTGTTGATGCCATCCCAAATGCTGGGCTGGAGTGCACCCCTGTCGCTGTCCTTGGTTTGGCTGGTGCCTCAGGCTGCAACTCACAGACTGCATGCTGCAACAAGATCAAACAGGTGAGTTTACATCATGAGTGTTAGTTTACACTAACGGTATCACCATTTTTCCCTTGCTTGATGCAGGGTGGTTGGGCCAATGTTGAATGTACTCCTGATCCTATATATTAATGCTTAGTGCTACTCTGGGCCTAAGACCCATACCATTGGTGGTTTGCAGATAGCTGGCTCACCTTACATTTGACTTAACCATGTGAACCAGTCAGTCCATACCACTACCCTAGTTCTAAGTAATTGCTGAGTTGGTTGGTACACGGTGTTGAGCAGTACAATGGATGCCAGTCGTGTAGCTGGCACTTGACAGGGTTTCCTGTGAGTCTGGGTCACTACAATACTTGTCAGTCTCTGTAGATTGATCAATCCTGGCATCACTCCAGCACGGAAGTTTGAAGAGATTCTGGGTTGGCTTGATGGGTTGAATTGTCCTGAAAAACAGGACCTTATCTTGTTGCTTCGCCAGCCAGACATGTGTATTGAAATGGCTGTTTGGGAAATGTGAGTGAAACCTGATGAGTATAAATTGTTCTCAGCTGACATCACAAATGCAGCCAGGGCTGGTAAACCTGTATTAGCATATGTTGACGCTATTCGCACTGCATAACGCTAACTCTACATGCAGATTGTCTGCCATCGACTCCCTTGAGAAATTTCAACGAGGGGGAGAAGACCTCGCCCTTTTCTACTGCGATTTTCGAAACGAGTGTTCCACAAGCACTTCAGGAGCGTTGCGCTCCATCCTCTTCCAGTTGCTACGTCAGCTTCATGAAAGTGCAGTTGGTCCTGGGAGTTTTATTAATGACCTTATCAGCGCAAAGAAAAGGGAAGGTGCCACCAGGAACAACGCCAAGGGGCTCGCTGGATTCGTGTCTTGTACCGCGAAATTGTTTACGAAGAAGCCTTTGGTTGTTGTGGATGCCCTTGACGAATGTAATGATGTCGAAACGCTTCTCGACGGCCTTAACGCGCTCCAGGGGTATATACAACTTTTCTTGACAAGCCGGCCGCTCCCAGGATAGTCTCTGCGATGTTCTATTTATTTCGACGGATGATATGGCAGAAGACTTGTCGATGGTCATTGTACTGCATGTCACTCAGGAACTCGACGCTTGCCGAAGTCCTTGACCCCGTGATCAAGATGGACATGGTCTTGTGTCACAAAGCGGACGGAACGTAAGGGCTAGTATCTTATAAATTAGCTCAAAAGTTGATCACTTGCATCCGTAAGGTTTCGCTGGGTTCAGTGCTCGGCCGACACACTCAACCGATGCATAACTCTAAAAGGGTTTTCAGGCGCTCTCAATGACCTCCCAGAGGGGCTCAATGCCACTCTCGATCGATACCGAAACTCGAGAGGGGCGGCTTGCTCTTCAGGCTCTAGTTTGGCTCGTCGCGGCGCTACGACCCTTGCATATAGATGAACTCATGGAGGGACCTTCAATCGACCTTGAAAAACGAACGATGGATTTCAACATGGGACCGGTGCATAGAGGCTCTTCTGGACGCTTGCGAGAGCCTGGTTAGTCACAACGAAAAGGCAAGCGTAGTCATTCTGTCGCATTGCAGCGTAAAGGTAGGCTTAACAACTCTCCGCTGCATTTTCTAGTGACATTTCTTCTAGGGGTACCTCATGAGCGAGTTTGCTCATAACAGACTACCCTGATATCACATCAACTTGGGAACGTGCACACTTATAGCTAGCTCGATTACACATGTATCATGTCTCTATTTTCCTCCAACATTCTCAGGGAACCGACGACTCCAGCAACACTGTTTTCTCGTCCGAACCCCAAACCCCAAACCCCTACCCATTCTCTTCTTTGCTATGTAGTTGATGAGGCTATCGAACATCCCCGACATACTGGATCACTAGTTGGGTCGATTCTGCACGATATAAAAGTACTCGCGGGAGACATCGAACAGAACTCACGGGTATGGGATAATGTTCTTGGCACTATGTGGGCTATGTGTTCCGCCACCCCATGCTGGCCAGCATCCGGCCATGATCCCCCACTTTATATTCTTGTTGCTTTCGCACAGGATTCACTTCTGCGTGTATACCTTCCTCGTTCTGCATTTAATCCTAAGAAGAACACAAATCCGTTGCTATACGCCGCATACTTCAATAAGCATGACCAGACTCGGACGTTATTGTCTCGAGGCGCAAAATTGAGCTGTAGAGGCTTGGAGACCACCGGCTCTTCTCGGGCCTTGCCTCTCGAGGTTGCCATGCGCGATGATGGACGACCTAGGTATGTCTTCCGGTCCCACAGCATTTCGACTTTTTCCTCTACACCGCGGTGGAGTGTTTTCATGTTCTGGAGACAGTGAAACTTCTGGTCCATTATGACTACGCGATCTTCTTCAAGTTGAACCGAAATTTTCTGGAGAACGACCACTTCACATCGCCGTTGAGCGAGCTCGTTTCTCCGTCGCACAATATTATATTTCCCTTGGTGTTCGGCTCCCACCTGGGAGTTTGGCTGATGAGTTAGAGGCGGACTTGCAACCGACTAGCTAGATGAAATCGACTGTGGTCCGCTTCTTGGTTAAGAGTGGGGCAGACGTTCGTGTGCACACCGAGACTGGGGACTCTATGCTACACACTGCAATAAAGCCCTCTTATGAAGATGATGATGCTCTGGATGTCACAAAGTTTCTTGTCGGTTATGGCTGTGACCCCCTCGGAGTCAACTCTTCGGGCAGATCACCCTTACATATCGCTATCGAACGAGCTTACATCTGTCGCGTGATACCTCCTCTCTCTTGGCGCTCTTCCTCCGCCGGATGTGTTTGTGATATTGAGCCCGTCAGGTGCCTGGAGGACAGCACCAGCGGTCCTCTGTTGTGCAACACCTTTTTCCTCTTGGCGTCCCCCTCTCGCCTGACCTACTACTCTTTGCGTTTAATTCCCAGGAGTCTAGCATTGGACCCAAAATGTCAATGGCTTACTTCCTGATCCAGGGGGGAGCTAATATCCATGTGCGCACTGAAACAGGAGACTCTTTGTTCCACGTCATCTTAGAGTCGTTTACTAAAGACGATGCTTTGAGCGTCGTAGAACTCCTGATTAGCTTTGGTTGTGATCCCCTCATAGCAAATTCTTCCGGCAAGACGCCACTTCAATCGCTATCGAACAGAACCACACCTCCGTCATGCGCTATCTGTTTTCTCTTGACATTCCCCTCCCATCCAGTATGCTCTTGAAGTTGAGCCCACATGGCAGTTTGATGACAATAGAGATGGTCTGCCTCTTGATCGAAAATGGAGCCGATGTCCATGCACGGAATGAAGCTGGAGACTCGGTGCTCCATATCGTGTTGGAGTCACCCACCCAAGATCTACATGAAGCAAGGAAGATCGTGGAACTCTTGCTCAGTCATGGCTGTGATCCCTTCGAGGCCAATTCTAGTGGGAAAACGCCCCTCCGGATTGCTGTTGAACGTATGCTTTACTCTATCTAGAGTTATCTTCGTTTTCTTGGTGCTTGCGATGTGCCCGGCATGAGGCTGCAGTACTGACCTCTCGTTTTGGATGCTGGCTGTGAGTAGACTAGTATGTCTGCTCGTTACATCCTTGCTTACCGGCGTCTTAGCTTCGGTGATGGACTAAGAATGACCGTTTCTGACGCGAAAAGGGCTTGAGGAAAAATTTACTCGCCATGAGCTGAAGTTGTGGCTAAATGGTGATTGCAGGCCGGGAGGAGTAGAATAGGGCGAGAGATACATTAGAAGTCTGATAGTATATCTTTTATACCCAGCCAATAGTCCTCGTCTGTCCGCTTGCTGATTTCACCTTTGGTTAACCATGCGAAGTCCTGGTATCGATCCGGATCGGGACGAACTTGGCCTGCAAGAATGTGGGCTTTGTAAAAGAAGACGATGTCCTGCAGAGCATTCAGTATCTGAGTTTTGACAGTAAGGGGAAAACTCACGCGCTGGGCGTCGTGTTTTGGAGGGTGATAGACGCCTATAGGGTTCCGGCCTACTATCCATGTGTCCATATGTCGTCCACATTCTGAGTCGAGTCTCCGATGTGCGGCCTAGTGATCCGGTTCGAACGAGTACAGCCGATGACGCCTCGCTGACACTCACCACGTGCAAAAATTCATCCTTTTGGACGTTCCCTTGCGGAAAGCGCCATACGTCCTTTCCGTTCTCTTGCGTTTTGAGCAAGAGGTAGAGATTCCGCTGGCCCCTCCTGTTGAGGTTCTTGAGATCGTTTGTCTCGTCCGCCTTGTGAACGCGCGGTACGGACTCGTCCACCTCGTCCTTCATGGCAATTTCCATGAGCTCGGTGGCCTCGTTCCGTTCCTCGGAGGGATTCATGCCAAATGGCGCGCCAAACGCCTTGCGCTCGCGTCTCCTTTCCTCGATGTTAAACCGTGTCTCGAGGGGCGAGCCCTGCTTGAAGTAGAACTCGGTGGGGAAGGGGTTGCGCAGGGCGCGGTGTATGCGAGCTTGGTATGCATAAAATGCTTTTTCAAAAGGGGTTGGGGTGCGGGTGATGAGCGGGGACCTGTTGAGGACGACGGCGGCGTGCAGGCTGGGACGCGACGCCGCCTCCGTCGCGAACGCGCGCCTGCAGACGTGCCCGGGGAATTTCATGGGTGGTAGAGGACGGCCGTGAGAAAGTGGATCTATGACGGCAAACTCGGCTGCGGCAGCGGATTGGCTTGGGAGTTGTCATGTCGGTCTCGCTCGTGTCCAATGCCTACCTCGACGAGAACTCGGCAAAGATCAGATCGAAACCGGTCCCTTGGGAGGTACGCGAGTCCTTTCGTGCCATTTACCGCTGACCCCTCCGCCAGGGTTACCAGCGCGCGGACCTCGTCACCTCTGAGGAGCTCGCCCTCATCAAAAAGGTAGACAGGCAACCCAGAGCAAAGACAGAGTCCATCCTCGTCTCTGATGGCCAGATATACGCGCTTCTATATCTCCGCTTGCTCAAGAAGCTCCAGAGAGTCGATACCATGCAGTGTCTCCTCGTCTTGATCGCCGACGCGCTCTTGGGTGTGTTGCGTGCTTGGTTTCGGATCGCAACGGATTGACGAACAGGTAGATCATGACGAACGCATACCACTCTTTACGAGGGCTGCGCAGTCCGATCCCGACTTACCCTATCTGCCCCTCCTAAGGTACCTCTCCTTTTGTCTCACGCAACAAGAGGTCTTCATGCGAGGTTCAGGACATTGGAGGCTCAGGACGAATTTGTGCAGCTGAAGTCTGCGCAGATCCTTACCATACTCCTCAGCTCCGAGTCCACTCCGCTCCAGCACCAGCATCTCCAACCCTTCCTGATGGACCTTGCATCCCTCATTCAAGGCCAGTCGTCAAACAAGCGCGAAGTCGCAGTACAATGCCTAGAGTCTTTGTTAGCCCGTCCTAACTACCGCAGAGCGGTCTGGGCTATTCCCACCATCATCATCGGGTGTGTCCCGTCGTAATATTTTACTCGTCACGGTCCTACTTTTCATTCTCGTGCAGGTTTGTGGAAATCCTTCGTCATAAACCAACTCCTCAGATGAACTACCAAGTCATATTCTGTTTGTGGCTCTTGACGTTTGAACAAGACGTCGCTGCCCAGATCAATAAGTAGGTCACTCCCCCACTGTACTTAACATTCATCACCGAGCGTTACCTGCAGGAAATTCGATATCATACCCCTATTGATTTCGGTGGCCCAGGCGGCAGTCAAAGAAAAGGTCATTCGCGTGATTGTTGCCACGTTCCGCGTGCGTACATTCCTTTGGCTTGCCTTGGTCGCTTATACACACTCTCCGCTAGAACTTAATAACGAAAGCCCCCTCTGCCAATCTGGCAGCCATGCTCGTGGCGCAGCTACTCCCGTTCTCAAAGAACCTTTCCGCACGCAAGTTTTCCGATGAGGACATCCTGGAAGACGTCCACTTTGTTCGAGACGAGCTGGAACGCAATTTCGAGAGCCTGACGTAAGCGACTGGCGATGAAACGTAGTCATTTGATTTGCTGACACCACTCGAGAACTTACGACGAGTACGTCTCTGAGCTGGCATCCGGTCATCTATCCTGGACGCCTGTACACGAATCGGACGACTTTTGGCGGGAGAATGCGTCCAAGCTAAACGAGAAAGACTATGAACAACTCAAGTCGGTGTTACTTCACATGTTGGCGCATGATTTCCCATGAAACCGTCTCCAGGATCCTTATCCGCTTACTGAACACCGAGGATCCAGTCGTACTGGCTGTCGCAGTGCATGACCTCGGACAGTACGTCAAGCATTGTGAGCGAGGAAAGAAGTAAGTCGGGCCCCTCCCCGATCAGCTTCACAAGATCTACATTACGTTTCTAGAGCTATCACAGACCTAGGTGGCAAGGCACGAGCAATGGAGCTCATGGTCCACCCAAACCCAGACGTGCGCTACCACGCGCTTGTCTCCGTCCAGCACCTCGTCAGTCACCCATGGATCATGGTATGACCGATGGACTCCGCCTTGGCTCGGGATCGCGAGTAGAATCGAGACGATGGATAACGTACAAGGAAGCGTATCGCAGAACAGATGACGATGATAGTACATGTCACGACTGGATCCATACCTCTGCGATGATGTCCACCTCCTTCAACGTGCGTGGTTCCCTTCTAGAAGCATGTGTACCTGGTTCCATATCTGCGTCTGAGAGGTGATCACCGACGAGGATGAGTCGCAGTCCGCCTACACAAACGAAGCCGGTGCGAACTGGTAAAAAGGTGAGTTCAAACGTCTGACTTGCTTCAATGCGAGGCGGGTCGCTGGCTAGGACGTCCTGCTGTGCGAGGTCGACGGGGTCAAGCGGGATTGTGGATGGTCCGAGGAACGAGCATCCACGGAGCCGGGCATCCCTCGTTTCATCTAGCGTCTCGAAATACGGTGGTGGTAGCGATAACAGTGGGTCGCCGGCACTTCTAGCAGCGACCAACCTCTGGGGGGACGACACGAGCGCTGGTTCAACCGGCATCTGCACCGGGTTCGTCGCAGTGGTCCCGTGCGACGGAAAACGTGTGGCTGCAGAGCTGCTCGTCGCACCTGTCTCGGACGCGTTCTGCGCGTGAGCCGGGGCCTGCGGAGGCAGGAGATGTTGTACGACGAAGCGAACCTGCCGACGTAGACCGCGCGGGATGGTGGCTGCGACGCTCAGTCTGAACCCGAGAGTAAAAGGTTTACCCACGCGCACTGCGTCGCCGGCGCGTTGCACGACCACGAGGTCGACGTCCAGATCTGGTGCAGCCGTGTCTGGGATGACGAGCGGGTGCGGTTGTGCGCCCGACACTGCAGTAGAGGGTGCGGGGGATACTGGGCGCGAGCCAGGAGTCGGCGTGCCAGATTGAGGTCGGGAGCGGAAGGGAGAGTTGGATCTGAACGTGCCTGGGGGTGGGGAGCTGGGCCTGGATGCTGGGAGTTGGGGAGAGCGGGGTCTGGATGGGCTAGAGGGTGCCCCTGGTGGTGCGCGTTGGAGATAAGGTGGGATAGCGCTGGGGGGCTGCGATGGTACCGGTGGAGGTGGGGGCGCCTGTTGTGGGCCTGGAATTTTGCGCGAAAGCATCTGCGCGTGCACAGAGGCGTACGTGAGCGTCCATGCGGGCTTGGAAGAGGACACTCACAGAAGTCAATAAACGTCCCAGTTCGCCGAATTTGGAACGCCACGAGATGTCGAGTCGGCCGAGAGGGATCACAGACCCAGGTGCACGTGTTACCGGAAACGTCGGTACGTCGGTGGGGGAGAGTATATATATATACTGTCGAATGGCCTGGGGCTGCATGAGCGCCATCGGGCCAGAGAACAACAGTTGCGCAGAAGGCGTGCCATTGTCCGAGGGTTCGGCGCTGGGGAGGCGGTTTGCGTCCGACGCACGCCAGCCCACTGCGCATTCAAATTCCATTCGTTCGAACCACATGGTTTCTTGTGTCATATTTTGGATGTGAACTTCAAGGAACACCTTTTCGCGTTCGAGCGGGTCGAGAAGGGCAGAAGGGGACTTTGGGGTGTGGACCTTGGTCTTGACGGACAGGGGATTCGTGACCTATCGCACCATCGTGAGACCCATGGCATATATTCACAACACGAAGAATGTGGTCTGGAACACACCGAAAATTTATAGAATTTCCGAAAGCTCTGCAGGCTCGGATCGTCTGAGCCCTCCAACGGTCCTGGTATATAAGGGTACCCAGGTGGAAGCCGATACGTGACCGTGCATGCTAGGACGTGTTGACCGAGCTCCTTCACCTCGTGATGGACGACGTCCTCGAGCCCGTCGCCTGCGGCAAGCGTACGTCCTGCTCCGCCGAGCTCGCACAGGAGCGACTTGGAGCTCATAGTTTGCATCTCGAGACAGACATGGACACCATCAACCGCTGCGTGGGTCTCGTTGTTTACAGAGAAGCAGCAGGAGAACGTTTCGCCGAGCTGGATAGCACCGAACGCGGCAGGGAGAGTGAGGAACTCGGAAACATGGGTGAGGTCGCGCAGAGTCTTGGGATGACCAGGGAGCGGGGTTGTGCCTTGGAGTGAGAGGATCGACGCAGTGGAGTGAGCAGAGAATGAGGCAGAAGAATAGGCAGAGGAGGAAGAACCGGAGTAAAACGGTTCCCAAGCAGCCGCGAGTCCGGGCCGCTATGAGCACGAAATGATGTTAACATTCATCGATCATTTCGCGGTGAGTACGAGTCAAGAGCGATCACGCACAGATACGCGCATCACCTTCAACGATAGGAGATGACCTCGTCCATCAACGCTCGCCATGATCCCAGGCTTGTATGTACTTCAAACTTGTCAGCGATTAGCACTGCACTTTGGGGTGTTGTTTGTCTTTGTTATATTCAAAAGCTCTTGCCTTCCATAATCGGATATCGTGTGGATTGAAAATAGAGCGGTGTGGTTAATGCTGGATGTAAATAGTACTATAGTCCACCTGAATCAAGTTCCCCTTGCTAACGTCCTTTTCAAGTCCATATTCTGCTTCTCTAATGTCTGGATCCTCGTCTGTGCCTCGTGCATCTTCTTCAACAAGTATCTGCGCCTCTCCAATGATACTCGCTTGCTCTGCCATAGCGAATGGAAAAACCCTGCGGGTCCAGCAATTTCCTGTAGTGTAGCGAGCTCGGCCTCGCAAGCTTTGATTGTGCTGTCTGCAGCAGTAATTAGTTTGTCGTTCACTGCCATATCTTGTGTTGCCCGGAAGACCAAGTCTATGGCGAAGTTAGCAACGGGATTTATGGTGCAGGCCAGCGGAGATACCCACCATTCACAAGTCTCTCGAAGACGTATTTGAAGACGGGTTTCCCTGGGCGTATGGAGGATGGTCGACCTGATAACGAAGCGTTAGACCTTTTCCCGCATGATCAGGGCGAAAGCAACCCACCATTCAAAGTTCCAATAGAAATCAGCTCTGCATTCTCCATGGAACGCAGAGCGAGCTCATCTCCCTTGAAAGGGAAGTTCCCCAGTACATCGTAATAGGGGAGCTGCGTATTCGGATTGTTGGCGAAGACTTACCAAACACAGTGTAGCGAGGGAAACTCACCTCTGCTTTCGCCACGAGTTGCTTGAGCACAGTCCAAGCCTGCTCGCGTGTCCAAGGCAGAGACTTCGCGTCCTCGGTGTCCTCTCCAAAGGCATTCTTCCGGAGCTCGCCAATACTACGAGATATGATGTCTTCGACCGCGTCCTCAACGACTTGGCCATTACGGACTTTGTGAACTAACTGAAAGTCATACTCGATACTACCACTAAACAAGAGGAGTGGCACCACTAACCATCTCAAGATCGCTCGCGCGACCACCCAGGCATTCGATACTGGCAATCTCCGGCTTGGTTAGCTCAGCAGTCAATCCCGCATCGCGTAGGCGCTGCTTCACGAATGCCAATGTGCTGCCAGTGTCCGCGTCATATAGAGGGATAAAATTCAGAGGCTTGGATGGGAGAGCTACCAGTAACAATAGCGAGTGAGCGATTCAGCAATTCGTAATAAATTAGATCATACCGCGAGTGATCAACTTCGCTTTTTCTCTATTGTCGCTGACGACGACAACATGTGCAATCTAATACGCGCAGATGAGCCACAAGACAACATTACGATAAGATCACCTACCTTGTTCTCTACCAGGGTTGCCGCCCATTGGCTAAGCACGTTCTGCAGTTCTTCCCTGTAAACGCCGCTGCGCGCCCCGTAGTTTTTGATGACCACAACGGGAAGCGCTGCAATGGCCTCAACCTCCTCTGCCGTCCTCTCCTTCCTAATAAGCTCATCCTCCGCTTCTTTCTCCTTTTTCAGCTCCTCCATCATGAACGACCCGTCCTCCCCATCCGATCCAACATCGCTACTGTCGTTGCCAAAGATTTCATCACCGATGCCAAGCTCAGACATGATACCGTTTCCAGCGACGCAGTCTAGCCTGCCATCGTGCCAGATGCCCCGGCGAATACGCTCTGTCCGGCGCGTTTCCTCGGCTTTACGGGCTTCTGCTTCGCGCTGGCCTTGAAATTCCTTCTTAGAAGCTTCGCGAAGGGATCGGTTTACATTTATGAGAGCCGATCCAACCACTTCGAGAATCTGTTTCAGCTGATCTGGTAGGGAGTTACTAAGACCGGCTTCGCGCATGCATACAGTGAGTAAAGGAGGCAAACGCAAGGGGAGAGATACGACAACTGACCTTTTTGACCAATAACGCCCACACTCGCGATGTCAATAATATTGGTGAGAGAACCAAGAAAGGTGAAGATGGGTCTATAACCCGTTTGTTGTGCTAAAGCGGCTATGAGTCTGGTATCGGACGTGGCTTTATTGAGTTCTGCACAGTCGATGACCAGAGTTTTCCTATGGATAAATGCGTCCCAAGTGCCTAAAAGTAAGTCGAAACCCCACTTACCGGCCGTTTTCCTGTAATACAACGGACACCAAGTGCGATTTGCCGCTACCCTGGGGACCATGAACGAATGCAACGGTTACTACAAACTCTGTGAGCAATTCATGTGATGTTTCAGTGGGAAAGAACATACATGGAGGGTCAGTTAAATAGCTTCTCAAAGCAGTCTCCGCTTCTCTGCGCTCCTTCCATCCACTCAAATCCGTCACCGGAGTATTTCCAGGCGCAGAAGGGAGGGATAATCGATCAAGTGCTTGGGTTCGCACCCACTTGAAGAATCCGTACTCTTTTAAAGGTTAGATCACCCTGCATGCTGACGAAACTAGTTGGCGGACCTCTGTAATCGAACCAATTCAATACCTTCCCTTCAACAGAAAGCGCTCGGATAGGGTCGAATATCTGAATGGTTTGTCAGTGTAGAGTTCTAAATATCCGTTTGATACCCACAGTGTATGTCAAAGTGCCGAGTAAGAAGAACATAATGGGAAGGACTATTCTCGGATGACTAGTGAGCCAAGTGCGGATAGCATGAGTGTGCAGAGGTCGCTGGTAAAGCATTTGCAAGCGAGTGGGCTGGTTACCATTCGGGAATTGATAACCATGGATAGTATTACGCGCGATAGCGGCCGAGCGAACACGCGCAAAAGAAATATCAGTAAAACGAAGAGTCCCGGCGGGGGCAGGTTTCGGTGGGGTCAGATCGTGTATGCGGCCATATGGCTATTGAATGCTAGGAAATGCCCCTATCAATGCAAGAACCAATCAACTTACGCGAAAGAGCTGGTAGAGGGCTTCCTCTTGGACATCAGGTCCTTCAAATCCGACTCTGACCAAGGTGGAGGGATACCTGTTCATATCCTGATGGCACGTCACGAGTGCATTTTATTACGAGGTGTAAGAGCGGACCTCTAACCATGGTTGACCTTTGACAAGCCACACATTGCCCCAGTCGAACCCAGCCCAAGAAGGCATGGCATGCTCGTCAGCTTCCGCCCTCAGTTCGTCTTCAATATCTCTCAGTGCACTGTTTTCGTCAGTAGCACTGTAGGTGAACCTGACAAAGACGCCGCCATCCTTTTGGTATGGATGGAGGGAGAGGACCTTAAATCCGTGCTTTTTGACGACAGAAAGGCGTGACTCTAGTTCCACTAGCAGAGACTCTTCACGGAAGATGCCAATATAATGCCGGACACTTGAGGAGCGATTAGAAACAGTAGAGCGAAGCGATAAAAACACACGCACTCCCAGATGCCCAGTCGGATAGGAAAGACAGAATCGACGAACAGCCAGCCCTCCTATTGCGAGCACGTGTAAAGGCAGCGACCACTAGCAATAATCGCAGACTCACGTTCGCGGAGGCGGTACTCTCCGCCAAGTTCCGGGTTCCAAGAGCCCTGGGCCTAAAAGTTACCTTTCGCAGTGACGAACGTCCCACTGTACTTTTGACGACAAGACCTGCGACATGTCGGGACGACATACGAATGGTTATGCTCTGACTGCCATCCGGGTGTGGCAGCACTAGGGCCGTTGACGTAACCGAGAGAAAATCTTTCCTTTTTCGGTTTCCTCCTTGGCTAAGCCAAATTGTTTTTACAACACCTGTGTCGAGTCGGAGTGAGGCCTCGTTCATCACCACCACCACCGTCGCCTACGACCGCCATCCCGCTCACCGTCCAGGACAGCAATGAGCACATATACCCATCGAGACCATGCCCCACCCCTCGCTCGCTCCAACTCGTTCTTCGGTGCAATCAAAAACATCGTCACAGCCCCCTTCGCCTGGCTTACAGCTTCAGAAGATGAGTTCGAGGATGCCAGAGGGAAGCGGAGGAGACTCCAAGTTGTGCCAGAAGACGCGCACATGGAGGACGAGACTCTCCCAAGCAGAGCCAAGAGAATGAGAGTCAGCTCCCCCGACAGAGACACTCAGCCATACCTCGATCCCCCGGGATCGGCCTTCACCCAACCACGGCGTACCTCAGATCACTCTACGTCTGGCGCCGTGCGGGATAGCACCAGGTCTCTTCGCAAAACGCTGCGTATCCCATCCACTTCGAGTCAGTTACCCCGTAACCGGCGTACCGTATCTCCCTTTCCCAGCAGTTCGCACCTCAAACCTGAGGGTGTGACGCGCACGATGTCTCTCGATCCGCCTTCCCATACAAATTTCTCGTCTCGTATACAGGCCACCCCTTCAATTCAGAGTCTTCAATCGGAGCCAAACCACGCGAGGGACTCCACGTCTACCGGTCGGGGCTTATCCATGTCTCCTCGACGTCTTCGGGTTCGCTCGTCACTCACTCCTCAGCCTTCTGGTGTGGACTTTGGCCCCATCGTTCCACCACGTCGACACCCTGGTCCGGACGAACCCCCTCCTCTGACTGCTCTGATGTCGAATCCCATGTTTGTAAAGCCGCCGCCTGGAGTTCAGAAGCAAAGTGCTGCAGAATCCCAAAAACAATTAACTTTGGGTACCCTGATAGATTATCAACGTAGCGTATGTCCACATTACTGTCGGTCGAGGACGTGTCACTCATGTAGAGCAATCTAGGCACGCGCACCAGTTCATCAGAGCTCTATATTGTTTGGAACAGGGTCCATGACAGATGTTTCTGCGCGTACGTTCCTTTTTATGATTGAATCATCCCCGTGATTTGACTTTTATTTAGCAGGACATCTCTGGCCAGTTAATAAGGCTGAGATAGCCTTGCATGAGTTAGAGGTATACAAAACTCCGTTGCTCCCCACACGGTTGAAGGGCGCTACTGCGGTCCCGGATATGTTCTTGCATAAAGAAAAGAAGCATGTCACGCTAATGACCGATGATAGACCAGTCAAGCCTCGGCTCGGAACAAAGGGCAATGGGAAAGAAAAAGGCAAGGGAAAAAGGAAGGAGAAGGAAAGAGAAACAGTGAACGGGACGAAACCGTATGCGGGAGAGGGTGGTATGAAAAGATGGCTGGCAAGGCGGAAGAGGGAGGAAGAGGAAGAAAAAGAGAGGGAGAGAGCTGAGGCAATGGAAGATGAAAGAGCAGATGAGGAGAGGAGGCGTGAGGAGGTAGAAGCAGAGCTGAAGGCTCTTCCGCCCCCGCCTCCAGTTCCTGTCTTTGAGCCGAGGGTGCCCCGTGAAGGTCCTTTGAACTCTTCACTGCGAGTCGGCCGTACGAGGATAGGCCGGAATCACATAGAGCGTCCGGTATCACGGCGTGCGAAGTTCTCTGCAGTCTTCGAAGATGAAGACGAGGATATGGAAGAGTCTCGCCTGACGGAGCACAAGGCGCTTGAGGAGGCTGCCAAGAAAGCGCCCGCGTTTGAAGTGCCTGCGGGCTTTACTTTTACTCAAGAGGTGAGCTACAGAGTCGACAAAGTGTATGTCTTGCTCACATTTTGCAGACAACTATTGCACATGATCTAACAAACGCGAAGGAACCTCCGATTACTTCCCTCCCATTTTCCCTCACCAAAACAGCTCAGACAACTGCAATCCCCGTCCCCATGACCCCGGCTCCGACTCCGCCCAAGATATCACTCATACCTCCTACTCCTGAAACTGTGAAAGTTTCCTCAGAGGCACCAAGTGTTCCGGCCAAAGCGGAACTAGCACCTAGTGCACCAGCCTGTTCCAGAATACCCAATTTCTTCACCAACTCATCTGTTTTCGCCAAGCCAGCGGCTCTTGCACCACCGCCTTCATTCCTCAGTGTCCCTGCGGCAGAACGACCGAAACCCACAGAAGTTTCAGAACCGAAGGCCGCTGACGGAACTTCATCATTGTTCGCTGAACCGTCGCGACCCTTATCTGTATTCCCCACGCTTACTCCCGGCTCAGTTGCCCTCTCTTCCTCCCTCGAAGTAGCTTCTACATTACCGAAGGAGGCTGAAAAGCCCGCAACGACTACGCCATCTCTGACTCCACCTTTCGCATTTGGGGCACCTGCGAAGTCAGTCGAATCCGTTCTAGCCCTTACCTCTAGTCAACCACCCGAGCAGCCAACCGCGGCAGAGCCCGCAAAGTGTGCTTCCCCTTCAAATGGTACTCCGTTTACATTTGGTGCAGCGCCTCCATCACCGTCGCCTGCTGCAGCTGCAATTTCGACTACCGCTGCGCCTCCCGCAAGTGTTGAACCACCAAAGAGCGTCTTTACCTTTGGTCAGCCAGCCTCCACTGCTACACCAGCATCAACCCCTCCTCCAGTGATTACGCAGCCCACAACCGATGCACCCAAATCCTTATTCGGTGCTCCGCCGCCTGTGACCCCGTTCTCGTTCGGACAGCGCCCTAGCACTGCTCCAGCAGAGGAGAAACCTGCAACAGGTTCATTTTCTTTTGGAACAACCCCCGCGCTAGAGAAGAAATCAGCGACGGGTTTTACGTTTAGTCCTTCGACTACTTCAACAGCATCCCCTACTACTCCAGCCCCATTCGCTTTTAGTGCTGCCTCCAGTGGAACAACGGTGGTGGATGTTTCCAGCAAATCCATTACATTTGGGTCGGCTGCGCCTGCTCGACCTGTTACACCTCCAAAAGCTGTGCAAGAAGTGACGATGGACGAGAGCCCGGCGAGAGATGTGGTGTTCAATGGCAGTAGCAAAGCACCAGAAAGACCAACACTTAATTTCTCGTTCACCACGCCAAGCGGGTCTGCGTTGTTTGCTCAGAGCCCAGCTACGACTACGGCCCCCTTTAGTTTTGGTGATGCGGGTGCGACCGTCAATCCATTTGCAAAAGAGGAGAAAAAAGAGACCAAGCCCACGGTCTCCTTCGGCGGTTTCGGGCAAGCACCTTCGACTGGTTTCTCGTTTAGTCAGAAACCGCCGGAGAGTCCGGCGACGGCTGCAACCCCGGCTGCACCCTTCCAATTTACACTGCCGTCTCCAAGTGTCGCGCCTGTATCGCCATTCACGTTTGGTGCACCATCTACTTCCGCGAATCCCTTCGGCCAAGCCTCTGCAGTTTCTGCGCCATCTAGTCCATCGTTCAATCGGCCGTTCACTTTTGCGACACCCACTACGACGCAGCCAACAGGCAACTCATTCGCATTTGGGGCAGGCAGTCAACCTGTCTCCCCTGCTGCTGGTAGCACAACCCTTCCATCTGGAACGACTGGGAGTACACCCTTTGCATTCGGCGCTGGGGCAAATGCAACTGCTTCCCCTGCAGCTGGTTTTGGCGCGGCGGCCTCTACAACGGCGCCGGCAGGAGGATCGTTGTTTACAATGGGGTCTGCACCACCTCCCGCGGAAGGAGCGGGTGGTAGGCGCATAAAAGGGCTACCGCGTCGCGGCGCGAGACGGTGATGACGATCGTGAACTGGCGTGGTGGCCGGTGGTTGAATGCAAAATAACGTCTCCGCGCTTTTCCTCCTTGTCTCCTCTGAAAACTTGACGAACGTTCTCTCCTCATTCTTGCGCTACCCCCTCTCCTATGCTGATGTTAAGCATCACTTGCATAGGATTCGTTTCCGCCCATCACACACCGGGAAGTTGCTATCTCTAGACATTCTCTTTGGGAATTTCGTGATTGTTGGCGTTGTACACTACATGGCTGACGGCCATTACTCCCTAGCATTCTTGATTTCTCGTGTTTGATGACCACGCTGCAATCCGCTCGCATACCTCTAGTTCTCACATAGTACTTACACAGGCCCAAGGCCTCGTAGACCCGAGTTGCATACTTTTGCCCCGTGACGTTGCCAGTCCCGCATACGTGCTTGCTTGTTGTGTTTTCTCAATGTTTTCTTTGGGTAGATACATTTCCAATGTGCATGTTCTGCTGTCTGTTGTCTGCAATACCATCTCTCTCGTCGCTAGATTCTGTAGGCAGTGGCAACGCGTCTGATGGGATGTGGTACTTGGGCTGGACGACTTATCATCTAGAGAACCAAACACCCGAACGCGTGCACCATGCCTCGCGAAATCGTGACAGTCCAACTCGGACAATGCGGGAACCAAAGTGCGCCTCCTTTCTTTCTGTTCCCCGCCGTCACCTAACGTGGTTGCGTCGTGATCGTCTTCCTCGTCGCACGAAACAAATCCAAATCGACGGATCATGATACGATCAACCCGAACTTGAAGTGGGCGCCGTGTACTGGCAACGACTCTGTGCCGAACACGGGATCAACAAGGAGGGCATCCTCGAGGAGTGGGCAACCGAAGGCGGCGATCGCAAGGACGTGTTTTTCTACCAAGCGGACGACGAGCACTACATCCCGCGTGCCATTCTCGTCGATCTCGAGCCTCGAGTGTGTCCTTTTGCGTCGCACTGGACGGCTATTTACTGAACGACCCTACAGGTGATCAACAATATATTGAGCTCGCCGTGGGCGAACTTGTACAACCCAGAGAACATCTTTGTGTCCAAGGACGGTGGAGGGGCGGGGAATAATTGGGCGCATGGGTACGCGTCGGGGGAGAGGCTGTACGAGGAGGTGATGGAGATGATCGATAGAGAGGCGGAAGGGAGCGATTCCCTCGAGGTGCACACACGTCCAACTGCTCCACCCCTAGTCCAATGCTGACCGACACGTCCCTCACCTCGCTCACAGGGGTTCATGCTCATGCACTCCATCGCTGGCGGCACGGGCTCCGGTTTCGGCTCGTTCGTGCTCGAGCGGCTCAACGACAAGTTCCCGAAGAAGCTCATACAGACGTACTCTGTCTTTCCCAACGCACAAGAGGGCGACGTCGTCGTGCAGCCGTACAACTCGCTGCTCACGCTCAAGCGGCTGACGAACCATGCTGATTCGGTCGTCGTGCTAGATAACGGCGCGCTCGCGCGGATCGCGGCGGACAGACTGCACGTGCAGACGCCCACGTTCGATCAGACGAATCAGCTTGTGAGCATGTCCTCTCGAACAGCGTGGACGGGACTGATATTACTCCTTCGTGACAGGTGTCGACGGTGATGGCTGCGAGCACGCAGACGCTACGCTATCCCGGCTACATGAACAACGACCTCGTGGGCATCATCGCGTCGCTCATCCCGACGCCTCGATGCCACTTTTTGATGACGTCCTACACGCCGTTCACGAGCGATCAGATCGACAAGGTCAGTCCGCCGTCGTGCGCACGACGTTCCCGATTCGCTGACTCTCCTTGTTCACTACTCGCGACTTCTAGGCGAAGCCGATCCGGCGTACGACCGTCCTGGACGTCATGCGCCGTCTGCTACAACCAAAAAACCGCATGGTCTCGACGACGCCGAGCAAGACCGCGTGCTACATTTCCATCCTCAACATCATCCAAGGAGACGTCGACCCGACCGACGTGAGTCGGTAACCCTCTCTCGGTGCCCCGTCGAGCGCGCTGACTGCATCTACCGTTCGCCCTAGGTACACCAATCGCTGCTCCGCATACGCGAGCGGCAGCTGGCTAATTTCATTCCGTGGGGGCCGGCATCGATACAGGTGGCGTTGACGCGTCGGTCGCCGTACGTGACGACGAACCATCGGGTGAGCGGGCTGATGCTCGCAAATCACACGAGCATCGCTTCCGTACGTCCCCCTTTTGCCTTGTTGAGACTGGAAGGAGAGCCGAGCGTCATTTGCAGCTATTCAAGCGCATGTTGGACCAGTTTGACCGTCTGCGAAAGCGGAATGCGTTCTTGGAACAGTACAAGAAGGAAAAGATATTCGAAAACTCTCTGGAAGAGTTTGATGATGCGAGGTGAGGGAGACGCGGCGACTGCTGATCGTATGTCTTGACGCCCTTGTCCAGAGCCACGGCGGAGGAATTACTCAAGGAGTACAAAGCTTGCGAAAGCGCGGATTATATCACATACGTGGGTCCTTTATTTGTGCGTTCTCGCCGCAGCTGATCACATCGTTGCCTCCAGGGTGCACACGAAGAAGGATCATGAAAGCATTCCCAATGATAGCAGCATACTTATTGTACCTTTTCTGTGCTTCTCGTGCCCCGCTTCACCGTAGTGCTCAGACATCGTGTTTCTCTTGGAAGAAATACATTGCAAGATGACATCTATGGCTCACAAGGAATAACGGTAAAGGTCTTGATACGAAAGCAATCTATACCGGTATAGTCTGTCGATATTAGAGGACTAGGGAGGGACCAAATTACGACTTCTTTGGCCCCTCCAACTTCTTCCCAATATCGGAACCTGGAGCCTGATATCAATGCCGTTATCTAAATGGGACACGGAATGACACGTACCACGAAGCTTGACTGCCAAAGCCCTCTCCATCTTGCTGAGAATTTGAGGACTAGGGATCGCCTTTCCCGACTCGTAATCTTGAATCACAGACGGTTTCTCGTTGATCTTTTGAGCGAGCTCCTTTTGTGTCAGCTCCTTGCCCGTCCGAGCAGTCTGGATAGCCTATGGCACATATGACGCATGAGCAACCAATAACAGACATGGGACAAGGAGAGAAGCTCACTTTGCCAACAGAAGCATTGACCTTGGCAGGTGGCGCGACCTCGTTCTCGCGATCCAGTTTCGCTATTCGTTGGTGATCAGGGCCTGGAGAACGTCGATGAGTCAAGCTGCCAGACGGCTGTGCAAGCGAGTACGTACCAGTATGAGCCTTGTTCCCGCCAGCAGTGACTTTCTTGTCCGTCGATACGACAGCACCAGTCCGGCGTGCCTATAGCCAAGGAGAGTCAGAGATCCAAAACACGTCCTAGCACACTGCGAATCGACTTACGGCTGCAGAGAAAGTACGGTGAGCAGGGGGAGGAAAAGAAGGCTGTGCGAGCGAGACTCACCATTGAGGTCAGCGGCGTTGCGAGCGACTTTGGGGGCCTTGGCTTTGTGGCCGATGACAAGCTTGCTGTCCCAGTCGATGTTTCCGCTCATCATGAAGAAGTACCTTGTTGGGTGTGGTGGTGGTCGGGAAGAAAGAAGTTGCGCAACACAGGTCTAATGATTCAGAGACTCGGCAGCGCTGGGGTATATATGTGTCACCCAGTCACGCGATGTCACAACTGACTCGACCCCCCGTCATCGTCCACGACGTTCTGGACGGTTCGTCGACGTTGCAAGACACGGAAAGGCCCTCGGGGATGAGGATGACTCCTGGAGCAATCATTGACCAGTTTTTGACTGTCGACGAGTAGGCTTGCATGCTTCACGACGGATAGTTCGCACGGTCTCGGTCTCCTGCATTTTCAAGTTCCTCCGGCGTAGGTCCTTGCCATGCCCAACGCAACGTTCGTCCACGTCGCCTGCTTCGCCGTCGGTGCTCTCGTCGGAGGCGGCGTCGCGACGGCAGTCTCCTCCCGCAAACCCGCCCCGCTCGCCCGACCACCGCCCGTCATCGACCTCGACCAAAAAGGGGACGCGAAACTGTCCACCGCCGTCGCCACCATACCCGCGACCTCGAGTGCGGTCCTCAAATACGGGCACCCAGGTGGGTGTCCACCCATGCCGCGCAGTGATTCAGAGCGCGGGTGATTGACCGGTCGTGCAGGTCCGGTCCCGGATCTGCTCGTGCGCAAGGCGTATACGGCGGCGTACGATAGACGTCTACGTCATCCCGCCTGGGTGCGTTTTGTGCCCGTGCGTCGTTTAGCTCGTGCCTTGACTATGCTCGTGGTCCCTAGACGGCTGAACACCTCACCCTCACCTCGTTGGGCAAATCGGCCGCCGCGTCGGCCTCAGACGACGAAGCGGGCGACAGGACAAAGTCGACCTTTACCGAAGACGAGTCGTTGCCGGCCATGTTCCGCGCCAAGCTCCAGGATTACTTTAGGAGCGGATATGATCGAGGTCACATGTACGCCTTGTTCGTTTCGGCTCGTTTGTAGACCAGATGACGGACGACGTTGGGCAGGGTGCCTGCCGCAGATGCAAAAGTCTCTCAGGATGCAATGAACGAGACGTTCTTGTTGTCCAACATTGCACCACAGGTCGGCGTAGGGTTCAACCGTCATTGTATGTTTGGCGTGCCCTTGGCTACGAAAATGTCGCGTTGACTCCTTCCATGACAGACTGGGCTTACGTCGAAGACTGGTGTAGAAGGCTCACGAAATCGTTTTCGGACGTCTACGTCTTCACCATCCCGCTCTACCTTCCTCACAAAGATCCGGACGGCAAATGGCGCGTCGTATGTATTCTGTCCGCCTTCTGCTTCCACTCGTAACATCCTGAAAACGACAGAATTACGAAGTGATCGGCTCACCCCCCAACATCGCTGTTCCGACCCACTTTGCCAAGGTCGTTCTTGCCTCGAGGCCTTCCTCACCCTTGACACCCGACGTCCCTGAAATCTCTACGGGCGCGTTCGTCCTTCCCAACGCCATCATCCCTGACGAAGCCCCGTTCGAGAGTTTCGTCACGCCAGGTACGTCCCCCCTCCCCCCTCTTTGAAACGCGCCGATGCGACGCGCTATGCTCCTACCACACGATCCGACCCTGCTGACGCGCGATCACAGTCGACACGGTCGAACGCGCCGCCGGTCTCACCCTCTTCTCCGACGACCTCAAGAGCGCCTCGAAACACATTTGCAAGACGACCAAGTGCCAAGTGATCGTGCGCCGTTTCGACGACGCGCAGAAACGGCCCGAGATGCGGCGGGTGGTGTCGGCACCACGATGAGTGCACGGTGATCGGTTGACGTCTTCGCTTGCCCGTCGTGGCGTGTGGATGGCGATCGCGATTGTGCGTTCTGATGGTATTTCGTCGTCTGGCGTCGGCTTGCTTCGTCGACTATTTGACGTTGGTCCGACAGAGAAGAGAGATGGTGACGACATGGATGCATCAAGCAACACGTATATATTTACTGACACGAC